>CAIGRK010012301.1:0-10426 GCA_903798315.1 Fraxinus greggii | reverse complement strand
TTCATTTATTAGAAAAATATTACAATGTTTTTATTTTTTTCATTTTCCAGGACTTTGTATGCAAAATTCAAGACATGGTGATCTTGCTCAATTTGATCCGAAAAGTAAACGAACATTTAGATCGAGAAGAAGAGAACAATTAGAAGCACACCAAAAACAGCAAGCATAGCTCATGGCAGAACAAAATCAAAATCAAGTGATCGGGGCGAATGAAGAAGTAGCGCATCCTATTGCCGCGGCGAGGAATGAGAATGTTAGGTTGATGGGAGAGTATATTGTTCCACCAGTCGTGGAAAGCCAATCAAGTATCGTGTATTCGACATTTGGTCAGACAAATGTTTAGTTGAGAACGGATGGGATCAATATGTTCCAGAATACACTACAATTCTTTGGGAGGGCTACTGAAAATCCCAATGCTCCTATGTCAAGATTTCTGGACATGTGCGCAATAATAGAATATCTAGGGGTTTCAAGTGAAGTAATCGGGTTGAGATTTTTTCCTTACTATTTGTGAAATTCAGTTAGGGAATGGTTGTATACTTTTCCTCCTTACAGCATCACCAACTAGAACAGTTTGAGCCAGAAACTCCTGAATAAATATTTTCTACCTAAAAGGATTGTAAGATTAAGGGATGAAATCACTACATTCTCTCAGCTCGACTTAGAGTGCTACTATGAGGCTTGGGAAAGGTACAAGGGGTTGCTCCATTAATGTCCACAGCATGGGTTGCAAATATGACTCACAAGTTCAATATTTCTACATTGGGCTAAATCCGATAAACAGGGCTAATGTTGACTTTGCATGCGATGTATCTATTATAAAGTGGACAGCGGATGAAGTCTATCCGATCTTGGAGGATTTGGCATTCACTAGTGCAATGTAGCCAACAGAAAGAACATGTGTACAGAAAGTAGCTGGGATACATGAGATGGATCCATTGACAGCAATCTTAGCACAGCTGACAGCTTTAGCTCAGAAAGTGGAATAGATGAGTGCAATTCAAACAGTCGGCTGAGATGCAAGCTTTGTGGAGGGAACCATGAGAACGTAGATTGCAATGTGGGTAGTCCATTTGTTGAATCAGTGGAAGATGTTAACTGCACACAAAACTTCCAAAGGCTAAAACAATCCCTATTCAAACACATACAATCCTGGTTGGAGAAATCATCTCAACTTCTCATGGAGCAATAATTAGGGAGCACAGACCATACCACAGCAGACTGTGCCATCAGGTTTTCAGCAAACTGAAAATAAATCTTCATTAGAAGAACTTGTAACTAAATTGGCAGAAATATCTATTCAACACATGCAAAGAACGGATAAGAGCTTTCAAGTTCAGGGAACTGTCACTTTAAAAAACTAGATGGGACAAATAGCTAAGGCACTCTAATATAGACAACCAGGAGCACTCCTAAGCAAGACTGAGACAAATCCCAAACAACAAGTAATGGCAGTAAAAGTTGTAAAGAGTGAGGAGATTGAAGCAATCACTACATGCAACAGAGTTCAACTTCTAGAAATCACAGTTGAGAGACAGATGGTAGTGAATAAAAAGGTGCCTTCTACTGTCGAGGAGCACTTGGAGAAATCAGAGCAGAATATAGAATATGAGAAAGAAAATATATCAAAAAATTCAAAGGTTAAGATAACCATTCCCACCAGAGAATATGCTCCAAAAATATTCTTCCCACAGAGATTGTAAAAGAGGAAGCTGGAAGAACAATTTGCAATGTTCTCGGACATCTTCAGAAAACTTCATGTCAACATCTCACTGATTGAAGCTATATCTCAAATACCCAACTATACAACGTTTTTGAAGGAGATCCTATCCAAAAAGAGAAAGTTTACATATTTTGAGACCATCAAGTTAAATGAGGAGTGTGGTGCCATCTTGCAGAACAAATTACCTCATAAACTAAAAGATCGAGGGAGTCTCAAAATACCTTACTCAATAGGAAATTATTCAAATTTTAATTGTTTACGTGACTCAGGAGCAAGTATAAACCTAATGCCTTTTTTCTGTCTACATGAACTTAGGTTTGGAAGAGCTGAATGACACATTATCTCCCTTCAATTGGCGGACAGATCAATCAAATACCCGCGAGAAGTGGTTGAGAATTGCTCATTAAAGTGGGAAAATTCATATTCCCGGTTGATTTCGTTGTCCTAGATATAGAGGAGCCATGGGATGCATAATTAATTATCTTGGGCAGATCTTTCCTATCAACAAGCCAAGCTATCATGGACTTCGAAAGTGGCGAATTGACATTGAGAATGGATGATAAGCAAGAGAAATTCAAGATCTACACTACTATCAAGAACCCATTACATGAAGAGATTAGCAAAAAGGCTAAGGAAGAGTGCAATTGTATTGTTCAAACGGTGCAACAAGGCTCAAATAAGACAAAACCTTAAAAATTTATGGAGCCTTGGACAAGATGAGAATGGAGAGTTCAAGGTTTAGAGGGAAAAAAGAGAATGCAAGGCTGGAAATTGCAAGGAGTGTAAGGTTGCAAGATTTCAGCATGAGCCACCATAATCAATTCATTCATGCAGTCTAGCTAAAGACTATAAATTAAGCGCTTATTGGGAGGCAACCCAATTTTCTAACCATTTTATTTATCTTGCTTTCTGTACCGTATAGCATATAGATTTATTTTGATTATTAGTTTGCATTAGACTTAGGCACATTTCAATTTATAGGGTATCACCATCCTATCATGTTTTCTCTTGGGCCATTAAATTTATTGTTGGTTATTTCGATTGTTTGGGATAAATAACACATGTTCTACATTATTTGATCATTAATGTTTGATTTGACCACTATTTGCAAGAACGTGATGTCACGGAATACTCAAATCAACATAGACCAAGGGGAAAGCATGATGAAGAATATTGTCCAGCCATCACACATAGTGCCTCACAACTTCAACAAAAAATTCGGGTAGTACTTTCTTCCTTTTCTTTCCCGTATCCTTATATTCTTATTTATGTTTTAGAACATTGAGGACAATGTTGATTTTTAAATTTGGGGGTGGAAAAAACTTTGAGTTTTTACTTTTCGTGTGTTTTTGAGTGTTTGTGTTATATAAAACATAAATATAAAAAAATAAGTATAAAAAAATTATATTTTATTGTTTTAGGCTGTGTGCTTGTGTGGGTTCGATAGTCTAGCCGACAAGTATGATTACATTAGAGATTTTGTGTTGATTTATGAACTGTGAATATGATGCATGATAGATTGATTGAAACTTAACCTTACAAAACTCAATATTATACGTGCACTAGAATTAAGTTGGACAATGTGATGTTATGAGTTGATTCATATAATTGACAGGTTAATATAGTTGGACATAGATGATTTACTTAAATCATACTAAATTATTTATCCATATACTAAATTTAGCAAAAAATTGGGGGGTGATTTTGCTGTTGTAGGAAGATAAGGATGTGGACATGGATTCTACGTGTGAAAACTATTGTGTGGATTGTCTTAGATTAACAGAATAAAATTGGGCGAAAATGTTAAGTTGGAAGTCGGTTTGCTTGAATAGGTGTTTGATAAGGGGTATTGCACTAATCAAGACATAATTTTTTTTAAATGTGAAACTTGTCTTCGATACCTTTTGGACTTGGGTTATTAAACATGTAAGGGTATTTAAAACCTAGTGCACTAAAATCATCTGACTTGAGAGTCATCGACTTAAAGCCTATGACATGAGTCATTTAGAAAGTTTAAGGTACTTTTGAAAATCAGAAAAAGCAAATGCATAAAAACAAAGCACCAAATGCCTTGATTAAGCTCCAAAAACTTGTTTGAGGGAAGTTGACTTTTGATGAAGGATAATTAGCCCAATTGAGTTTTGGAGGTCGAAGCAATAAAAAAATTTGAGAATCCTTATTTATTGATGTATTGACTTACAATAAGTAGAGTCTACTTGAACTAGAGAGAGTGATGATAGTAATGAAAAATTCAACCTTAGATTACTCACTGGGAAAAGAGTGAAAAAAGAACAAGTTTGGGGTGTGTGAATCATAAGAGATGTGACATAATATATTTGACCACAGAGGGTTGGTAATTGAAACAACTTGTAAATTCATGATTGTCTACTTAGTTTTTCACACACACGCGTCAATTTTGCATTGGAAGAATGGATATTGGTTTGGTATTGTGACTTTGAAACTGTTTGTAGATTTAATGCTTTAATTTCAAATACTAAGATAAAAAGTTAGATTGTCTAACCAAATATTTTTGCATGTCTGCATGTTTGTTGTTATTTAGGTTGTAGTTTTGTTTGAGAACAAACAAATATTTAAGTTTTGGGGTATTTGATAAGTGTGTTTTATACACTTATTTAGGGGTCTAAAATATTGATATTTGATAATTCGTTTGACAAAATATATCCTAAATTGTTGTATTTTATGTTATATAGGTAAAACTCAATGGTTGAACGAGGAATTGGAAGAAACAAAAGAAAATCAAGGAAAAATTGCAAAGTCCAAAGTTTGAGGGTCAAATTGAGAATATTCAATAGTTGATATGGACACAAGACGATACTTTAAGAGCTTGTTTAGGAGGAATTTTAATCCGATTTTAATTGAAAATATAGTCGTTATTGGGTCTCACTCGTCTAATAAAAGTCAACAATAACGGCTAGTTTTTCAATTTTAATCCGATTTTAATCTCTATCGAACATGCCCTAACAGCTGTGCAGAGACAAAAAATCCCCACGCGAATGCAACTTTCCTTATTCGATTGGAACTCTTTTGAAAATCAATTTGAACATGATTTTCAAGCAATTTTCTACTCCTACAAATACCCAACAGCATAATACATATGAGAGACCCCTCATATACATCTCATACTCCAATATTCATCAATTATTATCATCAAAGGAGGAAATTTCATATTTTTTGTGAGAGAATTGAATGAGACTTGCAAGAATTCAATCAAGTGGATATTCAAACTTGATTTTTTCGGGCAAAGAAAATAAGGCGCAAGTGGAGATTCATCAAGAAACCATTGAAGAGATTCAAGATTCATTTCCATCTACAAATGGATAAGACCCGATCCGGGTTATGTCTTTTCACTTAAACATGAATTCTTGTAATTTCGATATGTTGTGCTAGTTTTATACATTGCTAGGATGAGATGAACCATTGTTATAAGATTTTTGGTATTAATTAACAACTTTGATGACTAATTTTCTTGAATGTTTATTATTGTTTTACAGACTTTTCAACTAATTAGCTACTAATTGAGATGATTTATTGGAATCTATTAGTATCGAGAGAGAGAATATGTTTTTAGCTAAAAATAATAAATATTGTAAAGTTCGATAGAGGATAGAGATATACCTCTATGCTTTACATAATTCCATAGGTGTTCTAGATCGTTTAATACATTTATCATGTTTGCATCTTTTATTGAGAGAAGAGATGAGACTCACATGAGGGGAATATATTTGATAACTATCGAGAGAGCTTTTCAATTAAATTCGAAACACTGACTAACAATAATGATTACAAATTGTTATTTTAATTCGTTGTGCTAAAAATGAACTAATAAGGGGGATTTAACATCTTAGCAATACTTTCACATATTTGAAATCAAACTAATTAAATTACTTTCTAGTTTAATCGATAATTTAAATATTAGTATAGAAAACTCAAAACCTACTTGCTATTCGATTAAGGTTGTTATTAATTTGAACTCGATTGAACACTTAGTCCTCGTGGGTTCGACACTCCACACACTACTATATTACTTGTTCACGATCCCGTTCACTTGCGGAAAATCAAATGATAAGGGTCCTTCCAAATAAATGACTTGGTGCTTTGGAGAGTTTTTCTATCCTCTAAAAAACTAGGGGTATGTACACTGGGTCCAAGCTGGGAAGATTTTTACCGCATCAAAGAAGAGTTACGACCTGACACGTATTAGAAAGAAGATCTGGAAGGGAAAATGCAACATCGGTCGTCGAACATAGAACATCTTATAATATACTATAAGTGAATGGGCTTTATGTTTAGAGGATCTTTCCCAACCCTTGTAAACATTTCAAAGTGGTTCAATAAATATACATTTTGTTTAAAAGATTTAAAGCACATGCCTCCCACGATGAATCTGAATGTAATGGGATAAGCCTCTACATGGATAAATCATTCACGATGTATGGAAGCGTGGGTAACTCGGAGAAATAAGTCGAATCGAAAAGGGATTAACTCATTGATTCTCCAAGGCGTACATCACATATCTCCCATGACAAAGCAAAACGTCTGGGAGAAGCTCATACATGGATGAACCATCCACTATATATGAAAGTGCGGCCACCTCGGATAAGAAGGTCAGATCCCAAAAAGGACTACTTCATTGGTTTTTCGAGACGTAAATTACACGCCTCCTATGATGAAGCTGAATATCATGGGAGAAGCCCCCTATATGTATGAACCATCCACCATATATGGAAACATGAGCGCTTCAGAGAAGAGGGCCATATCCCAAAAGGGACTACCTCATTGGTTCTTCGGGGCTACAACACATGCCTCCCATGACGAAGCTGAACGTCATGGGAGAAGCCCTTACATGGATGAACTATCCACCATATATGGAAGTACGGACACCTCGAAAAAGAGGTCAAATCCCAAAAGGGACTAACTTATTGGTTCTTCGAGACGTATATCATATGCCTCCCATGTGAAGTTGAACGTCATGGGAGAAACCCATACATGGATGGATCATCCACCATGTATGGAAGCGTGAGCGCCTCGAAGAAGAGGGTCAGATCCCAAAAAAGACTACCTCATTGGTTAACCCTCCGAGTCATACAACACATGCTTCCCATGATGAAGCTGAACGTCGTGGAAGAAGTAGAAGCAAAATTGAAAATGTTTTTAAAGTTCCATGTGTACTGAAGAATAATCATGTTTGAAATATTTGAATGATCATTCCTTTGAAAGGTCATCATATTTACTTTAGTTTAACTTGCAAGTTATTTTGTTTGGGTTATCACCTTATGGAGGTCCCAACATTTACAAGTTATATTGTTTAAGTTGAATTGTGTTTGTTATGCACATTATTGAAGTCCAAGTTTAATTATGGAAAACAAGAAAATAGAGAAACATGTACTTCATTGATAATGAAATTTGTACAATGAAGGATCTCGACCATTACATAAAAAAATAAAAAATCATATACTATACTGGAGGTGGCAGGGAGCCCGACGCTGCGCTTCAGCAGTTGGTACTTCTTGTCTTGAAGCTTCGTCCTCAATAGCACCTTCTTGGACAGCTTCCATACCTTCAGCTTGGATTGCATCCTCAGCTAGGGTCTGAGGCACTTCCTCCAAAAACTGTGCTTTTAGTTCAGAAGCATTGAGTTCTGGATAAAGCTCTCCTACCCTGTCTACTACCTCAACATATGCAAACCTCCTTCAATAGGCACCGAAGCGTTGGTACTCTCCGTTAAGTGGAAGTTGGCAATGTAGTCCTTCACCGCCTCCTCACCTACCTTTGGAACACCACCTTGGCTTGCTTAGCCAAGATACATAGTGCTTTATTGGGTCTCCAGAAATCCATTTGCATTCATAAACCCAGCTTTTTCCAAGTTGGCCTTCTCCAGAGCTTCATCCGTTAACTTTTGATGATTGTTTGAAGTTTCAACCTTCTTTGTCAAGGAAGCCACTTCGCACTGGGATTTGTGGACTTCACTCTTCAGTGCTTCAATCTCTGCTAAGGCAGAATCCAACTTAGCAGCCTCTTTAGTATGTTGCGCCCTTAACTTCTAAGAAAACTTTTATTTTCTTCATTTCTTTCTCTACTGAGGCCAACTTTTCAACCGACTCCCGATTGCGTGTCTGAACATCCTTCACCACTTCTTGGCATTCCAAAGCAACCCCAAAGGCCCTAGCACTTTCGCTCACCAAGGTAGCCATCAGATCCACTGCATAACAAGTGGAGACATTGTTCTATCACCTCTCAGTCCAAAACTTGTAAAAATTTGCAGTGACATCCTAGACTTTAGGTGACAGCATGTCTATCACTTTTGGGGCAATCTCATCAGCCAAATATCTTGTGGACTTTCCATGGGTCCTCGCTACTGAAGCCTTCTTCACACTTTGGAGGTCTACTCTACCTCCTTCGCAGCCTCTTCACCGACCTCCTTGGCCTTTTGGCCCTTAGCAGCAGTGAAAGAAGACTGCATCAATTTCGAATGTGGCAGAAATGGGCTCTGCTTCGCCATTGGGGCACTGGTTGTGCCAAACTTCCCAGAAGTAGGGCCAGTGCTATGGGATAATTTTCTTTTCTTCTGAGGCTCATCCACCTTTCCCTTGCCCTTCTCAACCCTCTGTGCTCCTTCATCCTCACTTTTCTTAGCATGTTCTTTGTTGAAACGTTCTAATTTCCCCTTACATGCTTGACACCTTCGGAATCCCCCACTAGCCCATATAAAATTTGTAAGAAGAAACCCACCAGCCCATATAAAATCATTAAGAAAAAATTGTAAATTTTGGCCCAAATATTAGCATTAGCCCAAGTCTAGTTTGAATCTCAACCCAAGTCCAATACTCAAATATTCAAATTGTAAAGATGTTACGATCATTAATTACTCTTTTCATGACATTCATGAAACGTGAATATTTTATTGTCAAATTAGATATTCTATTTAATGCATGTTTGACTAAATTTACTTATAATTATTAATTAAATTTTATTACAGATAATTTGTATTGATTAGATCTAGAAGTTAATTACTTCTTTTTGTAGTTAGAAACACTACATATTTTGCTAAATTTAAAAGTAATTAATTTGTTTTTATTTCTACGTGTGTTTTCATATACTACTAATTCATACTTTTTAAAAAATTACTTATTTTGACCATAAAAAAATATTATGATCAAAATAAATGATTTACTCTAGATTCAATATTGACAACAAAAAGAATATTTGTTAAAAATATTTATTTATAAAATAATCTATAAATGTTTATTCTTGAAATCGAGCCAAAAATGGATGTGAATTAAATTTAATTTATTTGACCCTTGAAATTCTTAGTTGATTTTTCTCACTTTGGTTGAGATTCTTTACTCATTTTAAATGTGGTGATATAAAAGATCGATAAACATACCAAATAATATTTCGAGACAATAACATATGGATTATAGTGATATATTATTGACTCCAGATTTCGATCAAACTTTCAGTTGTTTGGAAAGATTGGTCGTCAAAGTTACTAGAAGAGTACTCGTTAAGTACATTTTTAAATTTTCTTTGGTGGATATGTATTTTTGCTTATTTCTATCATGATTCGGTCAATTTATATTTTTTAAGGTAAGCATCAATTTTCTATTTGGTTAAAAAAAAACAAAAACAAAAACAAACACAAAGATTTAGTGGAATATCTTAATGTGAGACATCTAAACTTTTTTTATTTAATTGAGTTCCGTATATTTTTTTATCTTGAATGTCACGAAATAGCATCTGAAACTAGATTTCTTGTGGCGTGAGTTTATTCGAAATTTTTTAAGTTTCAGCCTATCCTAACGTCACTTTCTGGCTCCGCCCCTGTCCCAGCATGACATAAATAATCATATATGAACTTAGGGAACTATTGTTACGCTTCGCCATCAGTACCCCACGTGGAGTAGGACCTACCAAAATCCATTTAAATCCGATCCACTGAAGCCCACTCTTATTAAATTACCAAAATCCATTTAAATCCGATCCACTGAAGCCCACTCTTATTGAATTGGTTTCATGAGAATGGCCATACTGAACCCCCTCTACTGAAGCTAAATTCGAGACCCAAACGAAGCTCATCTGCCGATGTAGTGAGGTTCAACGAAGTTGATTCCAAAGCTCAACCACGATGATTGATGACCCTCATTTAAAGATAATAAATTTATGAAATCCTGTTGGAATGATTGATTTGACCCTTATAATAAGTAAAATGTCTCTATTTTGTCAGCATAGGTTATAGGGTTGTCGCCTCCTTTTTTGGAAGCATTTAATGGACTACGGGCTAATTGGGTCAAAATTGATACATATGATGAGATGCTTCGATAAAGGAGATGAGGCTATGTGCCTCCTCATCCAATGATCATTATTTCACATGTAACACTATAAATATCCCCTATTTGCGTCAGTTGGGGGATACTGCTAAGATATCGACTACAAACCATGTATTTTCTCTTTTTTAGTTTGATCTTTTGTTACTAAAATTAGATATTTGATATTTATCTTCAATTTGATTTTTGTTGATCGTTACTTATCGTGCAATCTTGCCTGCTCCCGAACATATTTGTCTCGTGATATCTAGCTTCTCCTACGTTCAAATCCGATATATTATCGACTAGTAATTTGTATATGTCTATACGTGTTGGAATTAACTTGCGGGACACGAATGAGCCCGGTATCTGTTGTCCA
>CAIGRK010012295.1:0-11798 GCA_903798315.1 Fraxinus greggii | reverse complement strand
CTACATGGGAAAATGAGGAGCAGATGCATGCTTAATATCCTCATCAATTCATTGATTAGCTAGATGTCCATCGAATTTCGAGGATGTAATTCTTTTAAGGAGGTAAGATTGTTACTCCCCATTTCATACAAGTCAAAGGTCAATATTATTTATTCAAAGTCAAATGTTCGACTAGTCAAAGTCAAGGTCAAATAGGGACTTATATGGAATAAATTATTTTCTTGGGGTTTATTTTACAATTGACAATAATTGAGGGTTTAAGATGGATTAAATTTAAAGTTGGGGATGTACTTACCTGTCATTGGAAGTTATATGACCAAATGTTGTATTATATGAAGCTTAGAAGACTTCCTTGGCAATTAAGAGTTAGTGCCCACTAACTATTACACATTTAACCCATTTCTCATTTCTAAACAAACAGAGGCTAAAACAGTGAGTAGAGAAGACCGAAAAAGAAAGAGAAGAAAGGAAAAAGGAAGAGAAAAGGAGGAGGAGGAGGAGGTGGAGGAAGAGGAAGAAGAAGAAGGGAAAAGAGGTAGTTCAAGCTTGATTTTTATTTTTCCTTCTCTTTGTTTTCTTCAAGAGTAGATAAAAGTTTTATACTAAAGTTGTTAGGGTTTCATTTGTTAGTTTAACTTTCAAATTAAGTGGAAGGAATATAATTTCTTGCTCAAGTTATTTGATTGATAAATTTTCAGTTGAATTAAGGTAAGTAACACCAATTGAGCAAACCCTAGAATTTTTAACTGTGTTATTGAGTAAAAATAGCTTGTGGAAATGATATTGTTGATGAAATACTCACTTGAAAGAATAGTATTTATGGAACAAGATGAAANGGAAGAGGAAGAAGAAGAAGGGAAAAGAGGTAGTTCAAGCTTGATTTTTATTTTTCCTTCTCTTTGTTTTCTTCAAGAGTAGATAAAAGTTTTATACTAAAGTTGTTAGGGTTTCATTTGTTAGTTTAACTTTCAAATTAAGTGGAAGGAATATAATTTCTTGCTCAAGTTATTTGATTGATAAATTTTCAGTTGAATTAAGGTAAGTAACACCAATTGAGCAAACCCTAGAATTTTTAACTGTGTTATTGAGTAAAAATAGCTTGTGGAAATGATATTGTTGATGAAATACTCACTTGAAAGAATAGTATTTATGGAACAAGATGAAAATTTAATTGGTGGAAGTATGATTTCAAGTTTTCACTAGATGGAAGATGTGATAATTATTTTATGCTTGGGGTCAATGTTATTTTGATGAATTGGCTATTAGTAAAGGGACTAGAAAGTGGAATTAGCTTCAAGTGATTAAAGAAAATCAAGGAAAATTATTCGAGTAACGAGAAATTTAGTATTAGTATTCGACTATTAATATTCAGAGCTACTTAGTATGATAATGGTTAAATTGGTTATTTTACATCGTATTTCAGGTGGTGAAGAAGAAATTGGAAAAGCCTATCGGTCATCCTAGCTTATAAATTGTATTGAGTGAGTGGATATCTATTTTTTTGTTTTTTTGAAAAAGCACTTATTCATATTATATTAGTCCTCAATCTTATATGAAAAAAAATTGTTATTATATTTCTTATAGTAAATTGTATAAGCTGTAAAAGTTATTTATTTCAGATGATTGATTTAGAAAGCATGATTTTCAAAATAAAATTATTATTTTTTAAATAAGCAATTCTTCTAAAACTTAAATTCAATTCAATTAAACCATTTCATTAGCTTAGAATACCAAGATTAAAAATTTCAGCATATCTAAAGTTATTTTTAAAATTGTTGATGTTAAAAATTGTATGAACAAAGTTCAATTCAACTCAAAATGATAGTTGGAACTCGTTTGGTTGTTAATCAAGGGATTACAAATGTTTAATACAACCCTCTTCTCCTTTTTGAAGGAGAACATTGAAATATGACTAAATTGGGAGATGTTATCTTGTCAAGTTCATCTGCCTACCTCCTTCTTCTTTCCTTCTTTTTATAAGGAAGATTCTGCATGCACTTGTCACTTTCCCGTCTTGTCAGCTACAATGCCGAATTGAGAAAGTACATACATTGTCATGTTTAGATTGGTTACAGATCTCGACCTGTCAGGTCATTTATGGGTTAATTTCGTATGTGGTCCCCAATAATTACTTAGGTGGGGAAGCTAAAGCATTTCATTGTTGTGAATAGTGGGTGCTGATGTAAGATATGCCAGGTGTTACTCATTTGTGGATGGTTTGTACAATGTGTAAGAAGATTTCAATCATTATGCTCCATTTGGCCTCAATAAACTACACAATCGAGCTGACCTCATGTGCCTGAAATCACATGAGCACAGGCTTACGGTATACGTCAAACTGTATTTTGTCGACCTCGGGGGTCGATTGTCAACAATTATCCCCCAGGTCAGTACTTCGCCTATGTGACGGGCTGACCTTGGCAATGTTGGGCACACATTTTTACTCCGAATTTATAACAACAATTAATGATATAGACTAGTATCATGCCATAATGGCTGGTGAGCTGTCATGCATTTTCGATTTCTTCCCCTTGAAGTTTCAATGAAACGACGTCATCCCTAGGCAATGAAATCAAGTCATTGATTTTCCCTCCATTTCTTCATCCTACGATCCAGATTGCACCTTTTAATATTCCTTCTCTTTAAATGAATTTCACCCCTTCTTTTCTTCATTTCTACTTTCATCCCTTCAGATTTTTGCTCCCTTAAATATTTCTCTTCGACCCAATTTACTTTTTGAGTGAGGTCGGCCATAATCAGGTATTCCTTTTAGCAAGAGTACCTTTCATTTTTCCCACGTTTTGTTTTACTCCTAATTTTACATGAGTTCGGACAAATCACGGGTACAGTCCTGGGGTAACCAACAGGAAGAAACCGTACCTTCTTCATCATCTCCTTCATTTAGCTCATCTTCTGCCAGTTCGGACTGTCAGGAGATTTTAACACCCGTTCCTATTACCTCGACCTACCCAGAACGACCAAATATTTATAAGAATATGGACCAAAATCGTGGGATAGGAGAAGATAGTTCCCAGGGAGGTAATGAGGGAAATAGTCAGGAGTGGGAAGCGGACTCTTATAGGTCAGTGGTAAGGGGGGATATGCTTGCTAGTTGGAGAGCTAAGTATAGCATACCTAGTTCGGTAGAACTAATAATACCATCATTATCTGACCGAGCTAATACTCCTCTAGTAGGATGTATAGCTTTAAATTCGATAATTCTTCAGGCCGGTCTGAGGCTTCTCTTCCCCAGGATAATACGTGAATTTTTATCTTTGTGGGTAATAGCTCCTACCCAACTCTGTCCTAAAGGGTGGAAGACTTTAGTGGGGACTCTAATATTATGGAATCAACTAAGTCACCCTCAACTTAGTTTATCCTAATTCAATTCCCTCTTTTCATTTAAAGAGGATGGGAAAAATCCGGGCTGGTGGTATACCAGCATCAAACCAAGGACTAGAAATCCTTTAGTATTAGATATCCCCTCCTCAATAAAAGGGTGGAAGGAGGAGTTCTTCTACTTACCGGGGAAATGATAGTTCCATCCTACCGAAGTGAATAGAGAGAGTGTAGTCCCTACTCTCTATCACCTATTATGTAAGTGAAAATCACCTTTGATTTCTGTTTCAGTTTTTATGTCGAGATTGTTCTTTTAATTGCCTCATTTTCCTCTTGCAATGCACAAGGCATCTGCTCTGAGTTCGGCAACCCAGAGATAGGCCGACGCCATCCGAGCTCTCCCAAAAAGGTAAAGGTCCTACAAATTTGTGATCTCAAACACAAATTTATTCCGAGCGGGCCTATTTCAGTCCTGCTACCAACTTCAGTTTCGACCCAAAATGCTACTTCAGCCCCTAACTCTTCTTGTAAGTATGCTTCATGTTTTCTTTTTCTTTTTTTATTTATCCTTTAACACGATATTGATCTTATTCCAAAATTTGTTTCAGGCCAAGATCCAGACATGTTGGGGTATAAAGTGGCTAAAGTTGCAGCGACAGCTGCTAAGGGGAAAAAGAAAGACACCCGTACTGAGGTCGTGGTCCAAGCTGAGGAAATCGAGGTTGAACCCAAGTAGCCTTTGAAGCGACGCCGATCTCAGGAGCCATCAAAGCATTCTACTATGGCAGCTCCTTCTTCCAAAAGGTCCACTTCTCCGCTGCTCAATCAAGGGTCGCCATCGATGCCTGTTGCTATTCCTCTGACCACTGCGGCTAGCTCCTTGAAGTCCCAGGAAAGTTGCCCAGAGAGACCTAATGTTGTTAACTTGGTGGGCCACCGAATTGAGATATTTCTTGACTTCTAAGAGCTCCATCTCTCATGAGGGAGTCTATAGCAGCACTACCTTCTCCCCTAAGAGAATCAGCAACGCTCTTCACCAGAAGTTGGAACGAGGGGGAAAAGTAGTATTTGGCTGAGATGCCTGTTGGTGAGGCTATTATCTCAGCTCAGCTCTACAGTTACAGATCAATTTTGTATATGATGTCGGTGGCTGAGAAGGTGATCTTTCAAGTTAATTTATTTTAGGGACTCAATGTAAATAGGGTGTTTTATAACTCAAACTCTTTTTCTGTTTGTTAGGTAAAAACTGAGCTGGATAAAATGCTCGAGGTGAGAGATCGGGTCACAGTTTTGTTTGATAAAATGGAGATAGAAAAGGTGAGTTTTGCTGAAAGGCAGAGAGACTATGAAGATCGCCTAAATAAGATGAGGGAAGAGCTGAATGCCAGGCTGACTACTGAGCTAAAACTCATGGATGATAACAAGGCTCTACAGCTCTGGGAGAAAAAGACACAGCTTGAACTGAAAATGAGAAGAAGAGGGCTAATGAAGAAAAAGCTCAAGCTGATGAGGCTGTGAAAAGAGCTGAGGAAGCTGTTAAGAAGGCGAAAGAGGCAAAGCTTAAAGCTTCCAAGGCTGTTGAAAACTGGAGGGCCTCTCTTGAGTTTGATGCCCTAGCTCAAGATGCATATGTCATGGATTTAGGCTAAATCATTAAACATATAAACAAAGAGAGTCCGAGCTTCGACACTTCCTTCTTGGTGGAAGCGTACAAAGAGCAACAGAGGGAGGTCGAGCAACTATCGAAGGCAATAGAGGTCCAGATCTCCCCAGCTGATGAGAATGTTGCAGAAGAGTTCATGCCTCCTCAAGACCCCCAGCATCATAATTTTATTTGTTGTATTTAATTTTGTTAAGTTTCGGAACTCTTTTTCGTAACACTGATCTTCAAATGAATGACTTGTCAATTTTATCTTTTGTTTTACGCGAGATATTATTACCTCTATAATTCTTTATAAAAATGAAACTGAATTTTAATACGCCTATGTAAGCTAAGTGTTGTATCACATGGGAATTTATCTTGGCCTGCTGATAAGAAGGGCTTAAATGATTTCCTTATTAGGAAATTCCACTAAGTGTTGGAGCATATGCAACCTTAGCTCGTCCTACTAGTAGCAGGGCTTGAGTGATTCCTTGTTAGGGAATTCCACTAAGTGTTACAGTACATGCAACCTTAGCTAGGGCTTGAGTGATTTCCTTATTAGGAAATTCAACTAAGTGTTGCAGCACGTGCAACCTTAGCTCGGCCTACTAGTAAGCAGGACTTGAGTGATTTCCTTGTTAGGAAATTCCACTAAGTGTTGTAGCACATGCAACCTTAACTCGGCCTGCTAGTAAGCAGGGCTTGAATTAATGCTTCTGCGGATTTTTGTCAAAACATGCATCTTATTATAGATAATATATATGCGATACAAGGTACATTTGCTATTTTACTGATAATATTTCTTAAGATGCTCTGCATTCCACGGGTGTAGCAAGTGTCTACCCTCCATATCTTCCAGCTCATAGCAGTAGTACTTTGGTTACTTTGTAAGGGTCTTCCCAGTTTGGCCCTAGAGATCCGGAGCTCGGTTCTCTTGTAGCCAGAAAGCATTTCCTTAACACCAAGTTTCCGACCTCAAATTCCCGCTTCCTAACCTTCTAATTATAGGACCTCACATTCGTTGCTTATACACAGCATTCCTGATTTCAGCCTTACCCTTTTTTTCTTCTATTAAATCCAATTCTCCTCGTAGTGCCTTCTCATTCTCTTCCTCTTGATATATCATTATTCGAATGGAAATAATTCCTATTTCAAGGGGAATAACTGCTTCCACTCCAAAAGCTAAAGAAAAGGGGGTTTCTCTGGTACTATTTCTATACATGGTGCGGTAAGACCATAATACACTAGGGAGTTCCTCAGCCCATCTTCCCTTAACAGCTTCAAGTTTGGCTTTCAGCGTAAGCTTGATGATCTTATTGACCGCTTCAACTTGACCATTAGCTTGGGGTAGTTTGGTGTGGAGAAGTGCTTCTGTATGCCGAATTCTTCACAAAAATTGGCAAAGCGGAGATTGTCAAATTATTTCCCATTGTCAGTCACAATTGAGTGTGGTATTCCAAATCTGCATAAGATGGATTTCCATACAAAGTTGGTAGTCCTTTACTCTGTTATCTTGGCCAGAGTAATCTACTGATATGATTGCTAACTTCGTTCCCCCTTTCCCAGTAGGCATGGGACCAATTAAATCAACTCCCCATTTGGAAAAGGGCCAAGAAGCCATTAAATAGTTTATCTTCCCTGGTGGAAGCTTGATGTTAGGAGCGAATCGCTAGCATTTATCACATTTCCTCGTAAATTCTAGCGCATCATTCTTCATAGTAGGCCAAAAGTATCCTTGCCGTAATATTTTATGAACCAATGACTACCCACAACATGATTCCCACATACTCCTCCATGTACTTTATGCAAAGCATAAAGTGCATCTTCTTTGTTCAAGTACCTCAATAAGGGCAAAGCATATCCTCGCTTGTAAAGGACATCGTCAATCAACATGTACCTTGCCCACCTCACTCAAAGTTTCCTCATCGACCTCACTCAAAGTTTCCTCGCTTCGAGAGGGTCTTCTAGATATGAACTCATCTTTAAGTATGAACTTATATCATCCATTCATGTTGGTTTCGAATCAGTTGTCATAAAAAACGGTTTCCAATTCCTCGATGGCTGGATGAAAAATTCTTATCAAATGAATAGTGTCAAATTCTTCTATCCCTTCTCTTGTTGCCAACCAAGTTAAGGCTTCGGCATGGCCATTTTAAGTTCGGGGAATTTGTTTGACTAGCACTGTTTTGAAATTTTTGAGCTCTCGTTTGACGACCTGAAGATAATTGTTCATCCTTTCTTCCTTGGCTTGAAGTTTCGTTGACCTGATTAACCACCAATTGTGAGTCACTGTGAACTATCAGGTGAGCAACACTCATATCTTTTTCCATCCTTATACCTGCTATGAGTGCCTCATATTCAGCCTTATTATTCAATGCTTTGAAATCAAATGATGATGCTTCACAAAATAACTGGAAGTTCGGACTGATCAAAATAATTCCAGCTCACGATCGAGATTCAGTGGAGGACCTATCTACAAAGAGTTCCCATGGTAAATCGTGAGAGAGTTCATCTATCTGCGAGAGCTTGGCCTTTCATGGAGGTACGATGCCTGTATTTTATGTCAAACTATCCGAGGTCCACTGACCACTTCACCATCCGACCTGAGGTATCGAGCTTTTGCAAAACCTAGCTTAATGGATAATTGGTTAAGATTTCAACTACATGCTCCAAAAAGTAGGGTCTTAATTTCGTTCCCCCAATTACCACAGCATAAGCCAGTTTTTCTAAGGGAGAATAATGGAGCTCGGCTTCGTGTAAGGCCTTGCTTACATAGTAAATAGGATGTCGTATTCCTTCTTTCTCCCTAGCCAATACAGCACTAGCTGCATGTTCAAATAGTGATAACACTACTGGTTGTGCCAATCATAGTTTTAGCTCATTAAAGGCGAGCTGGCATTCAGGAGTCCATTCAAACTTCTTTCCTTCTCCAGAAGACATCAAAGAAGGGTTTATATTTATCAATTGACTTTGATATAAAACGACGGAGGGCGGCTACTCGCCCAGTCAAGCGCTGTACCTCTTTAGCCTTTGTTGGGAACTACATCTCAATGATGGCTCATATCTTTTCTGGATTAGCTTCAATTTACTAGATATCCCAAGAACTTTCCTAAGCTCACACCAAAAGTGTATTTGTGCTAGTCTAACTTCATCCCACATTTTCTCAGAACTTCAAACATTTTGGTGAGATGTTGTCGATGACTTCTAGCTCTATACTTTTTACCAACATATCATCAACGTATGCCTCCATGGTTTTGCCAATTCGCTTAGCAAACATGGCATTGATTAAGCGTTGGTATATGACCCCAATGTACTTGAGGATGAAAGGCATCATTTTGTAACAATAGAGTCCTCGGTCAGTTACGAAAGTAATGTGTTCCTGGTCGGTTCATACATAGGGATTTGATTATATCCCAAATATGCATCCATGAAACTAAGCAACTCGTGTCCTATTGTTGCATCCACCATTTGACCAATCCTTGGCAATGGAAAGCAATCCTTGGGACATGCTTTATTCAAGTCGGTAAAATCTATGCGCATTCTCCAATCCCCATTGCTTTTTTTTTACCAAAACTGGATTAGCAACCCATTTTGGATATTTTGCTTCTCGAATAAATCCATTTTTAAGCAACATCAGCCCTTCTTTTTTCAAGGCCTCATAACTTTTCGAGTTCAAAGGTCATCGTCGTTGCTGTCTAGGCCTCACATTGGATCAGTACCTAACTTGTAGCAAATGATCTTCGAATCAATTCCTTTCATGTTCGAATGATTCCATGCAAAAATATCAAGGATCTTTTGGAGGAATTCAATGATAAGACCTCGGAGAGGTTATTACAACTCGTGGCCAATCTTGAGTTCTTTTGGCGGATTGACTGATACGAGCTCTACTTTATCGAGCTCTTCTACGGGTTCATCCCCCTTTATTCTTACATGTGGGTCTAACGAACTGAGGTCAAATTCCGCCAGACATATCATATGAGCTTATTGGCTTATCCTTACTCGACATGCTTCAACAATATGTTTGTTTCCCTTAACTGGTGTGGGGAATTCAAGAGAATAGTGATACATTGATACAATTGCTTTGAGGTCGAATAGCAGTGGCTGTCCTATGATAGCATATGGAGAACTAGAGTTCAATACTATTCTACACTTACTTCGGTTTAGTGTGGAACTTCACCGACCTCGACAAAGAGATTGATTTTTCCTTTTGCTCTGGTAAGGGCCCTATTAAGCCCTAAAACCATATTTGGATATGGTTGCAGAAAACTTAACGGGATTTCCATCCATCCAATGTGTTGACATAGAGTATATTGACCCCATATCAACTAAGACCTTGGGCATGACAATTCCTGCTATTCGGATTGAGATAGTCATAATCCTAGGATAGGGACAAGGATCTACATCCTTTTCTTCAAATGAAAGCTGGTCGTCAGTTGTGCTTCAGCGGTATTCGTCGGAGATTCTGATCTTAGTAAGGTCGACAACAGGTCTTTTTGACTTGTTTTTCCCTGCTTGCTCGTTTCCTTTCAACATTTGGATCTGGGGGCTAGGTAAATTAATATTGCAAGCCCTTGCCTCGACCTGGCTCCCGCGCACAACACCTGGTCCATTTAGAATAGGAAACTTCATACAATAATGATATGTTAAGGTAGCAGCTCAAAACTCATGCAATATGGGCCTCCTTAATATCACATTATAGTTTGAAGGAAGATCTATGATAATGAAATCTGCTAAAATTCTCCTTTGGTAAGGGAGTTCACCTAACTCCACACTTAGAATAGTCTGCCCTCGAGCTTCTATAGGATCCCCAGAGAACCCTTGCAACCTCCTAAAATATGATCGAAAGTAGCGTTCTTGGATCCCCATTTGTCCCATCGTTGACCGAACTCTCAGTATCAACCAGAGTCTATTGTACTCGCACCCCCGTGATAGTTATAGCTATTACCAATGCATCATTTTGATCTTGTAGAATTCCATATGAATCTTCTTCCGAAAATTCAAACCACTTCGAGTATGGTGCTACGTTAATCTCAGGTTGTGGTAACACCACATTGTGATTTTACCAAATACGGGCATTGCGGGCCAGTCTACGTATTTGGTAACACCGCATTGTGATTTTACCAAATATATGTTACCACATTGTGATTTTACCACATTGTGATCCTTCAAGGCATTAATTGCCACTTATCAAAGTTCTGATCTCAGCTCGAGGAAGGGGATCCCAAGCTTGTGGACCGAGCTGAGCTCATTGAGTCATTCCTTACTGGTTTGGCTGTCGATTATCAGTTTGATTTGCTTCTTTGGGCTTAGCTACGAACTCTTGCAGGTGACCTCACCAAATCAAAGATTCCACCTCTTCTTTTAGATTTCTGCAATTATCAGTAATATGTCCTGCCAATCTATGATATTGGCAGTACCTCCTTTGATTTTTCCCTGAGAATTCTTTTTTCTGAGGTGGAGGTCTACGAAATGTTTTTTTTTTTCCTCTTTTTGTAAGAAAACTTCTTCCAATGTGGGTCTTAGCGGATGGTACTCATGGGGCCTATCTGGATATGGCTTAGAATGAACCTGATCCCTTCGTCGTTTCTTCTTTCACAATCGAAATCTTTATCCACCTATTTCCCTTTCGCTTGTTGTGAAGATTGTGGATTTGGCTCGAGTTCTTCCTGATCGATATGGCTTCCTCAGCGCTGATATGTTTTTTTAGCTTGGCTTAAGAACTCAAGATACATCCGAGGTCCGTCCTCATGTACAGACCACCAAAATCTTATTTTTGGCCTTAATTCGGAAAGGAGCTCGGCATCATTGGAAATCTTCTCGACCTCCATGGATTACTTGTTGAATCTACTGAGATAACTCTTGAGTGATTCAGTTTTCCCTTGTTTAATGCTTACCAACCGCTCCTTGGGTGTGGTCCTTGCTTTTAAACCCATAAATTGGGAAAGAAATTCCATGGCGAGGTCATTCCAGCTTTTTATAGATCATTGATATAGCCTTCTAAACCATATTTGGGCCTTATCTCCCAAGATCAATGGGAAGGTACGACACATTATGGCATCTCCTGTTCCCTGAAGTTCAATCCAGGAGGTGTATTTGTCCAAATGTCTTAGAGGGTCTTCTTGCCCTTCGTACCCGGTTAGTTGTGGAATTTTTAACTTTTTGGGAAGAGGTTTAGCAAGAATATCCTCAGTAAAGGGAGAATGGCATTTCATGAGATTTTCCTCCGTACTCCCTTTGTCGTTTACTTCCGGTCGGCAATATGCTTCTTCAAGGCACTCATTTTGGGTTCTGGTTATCCTACAGGACATTTGATATGGGGTTCAACATGTCTACTCGTAGGTATTAGAAAATGTTGAGAACCCAATCAATCAAACACACCATCATTCTCCTAGCTATTGGCTTTGCAGTTGTGGGAGAACTTCTAATTTCTTCTGTTTGACTTTTGGAGGATTCTTCTCCTGAGAACTGAAGTGTCCTCCTGGTAGGGGGTCGTCTTACTCTTTTCCTATGGGGAGATTCCACTTCGGTATCTTGTGGTGGAACATGAACTTGATCTCATTCCAACCTATTGACAACATTTGTCAGTTTTTCAATGGCTTTCCTCATTGCAATCATTTGAGAGTCGATGGTGTCATTCTGACCTCGTCTTCTCTCAGCATTTTGTGGGTTGCTGGTTTGTTCAGGTCGAGTGTGGGATTGGTCCCCAATAATTAATGAATTACTTAGGGAAGGAAGATAAAGCATTTCGTTGGTGTTAATAGTGGGCGCTAATGTAAGATCTGGCAGGTGTTACTCATTTGTGGATGGTTTGTACAAT
>CAIGRK010012282.1:0-17109 GCA_903798315.1 Fraxinus greggii | reverse complement strand
AACATCTCAATTCGGTGGTTGGTATCACAAAAGATGCTACCCGTCCTAACAAAGTAGGCATATGATGTTCAACACGAACATGGCGGGTAGAATGGCAGTTTCAATTTTATACATAGGAAGTTGGCAATGGGCCCTTTTATCCATTTGGCGACCATACGATATTATACATAATATGCCTTTTTTGGTATCTCTTCTCCATTAAATTTGTACAATATATACCCCTTATCAACTCTCATATTTCTGTCCAAATTGATTATGGAAGAGAATCAGCTTCTTCTCCAACAATTTATATATCCAACCATCACCACCACCGCCACCTCCTCGGTGGTTGCCGCCACCACAACAACACCACGAGGTCATTATAACATCAAGGCCGACAAGTCAAATCCGAGCATCATTTTCCGGCTTGTTTTGATTGCTTTCATTGGCTTATTCTCCATATGGGCAAACCATGAAGCCTCTGAAGGTTTCTCTGTAACCACTTTTAATGAAGCCGGAGCCGGCACCATTCCAGCGAAACGTTTTTCTGTCTTCTACATATCAGACGATGAAGGCATGAAGCCACGCATATAGACATCAAAGCAAGCAAAATTGAATAAAATTTTCTTTATCCCAATGATATGTACAACAAGAAGAAAGTCAACCGTGTTACCCTTATGCTTGCTGGCAGGAATCTTTTCTCCACTATGGTGGTTGACTCCAGCAAGGAAGTAGGTTTGTACTTTACTTGAATCCTTCGATTATGGAATAGCAAAATTTCAAACATGCCATTTTTTAGCATTCCATCAAGGTGTGGCATGTATTCAGCTATGGGACGATCAAAGTAACACTCCCCATAACCTTATAAATAGTATCGTGGAGTACATTGTTGGCAACTTTAGTGTTTTTATCGGTGAGTTGAACCCGGGAAAGGCTGAGCCACCAGCATCCACCACCGCGTACTGGAAGCATGATGGCATTAGAGTGGTGCCAGAATTCTTGTATTACTCTTAACGCGATCTACTGGGATTTATTAGAAGATTAAACCAAGCCATGAAATTGGTTGGCTTGAGGGAAAATTGGATACTACATTAGGCACGCCATTCCAAAATCTATGCACAAGATACAATTCTTCATAAGTACAATTTTTCCTGCACATTGGATTATTAGTTCTTCAATTGAGTTCTTACAACATTTTCCTTTGTATGGTCAAAATTTTCAGATCCAAGATGGTAACTTGTACAGGATGCATTTCATCACATGTGAGTGGATAATTTGACGGTAGTGATGTGATATTTGTGAAGCTCACCTGGTCACTCACATGAGTGGGCCTAGTCTAGTGGTAGCAAACGGGCCGAACGGCTTGTTGGCTCGGCTCGTGAAAAGTCAGCTCGTGGACGGTTCGGGCTCGTCATTCCGAGCAGGCTGGCTCTCCCAAGGGCGAGCGGTCCAAAACCGAGGGTTTATCTTTTTTTTTTTTTTTTTAAATACAAGCTCGCAAACCAAAGCTCAGCTTGGGCCACAGCCACGAGCTCACAGGCCAAGCCGAGCTCGACCTGCGAGTAACGAGCAGAAGCTCGGCTTGTGCCACGGGTTGACCGTGTGGGCATACGGGCTGAGCCGGCTCGGCCCATTGCCATCTCTAGGTGGGCCCACCATGTATAAAAAAAATTATGCGTCGGCCCCACATGTGAGTACTCTGTAAAAAATCTGTAAGTTTTCTTTCTGTACGTGTAGCGCGGTTCGATTTTTGTGGGATCAATTAGTTTCTTTTATTGATGTGGCGAGCATGATAATATGAATAGAAAATAAAAGGCCACGTCTATCCTTACCCTCAAGTGAATTATTTTTCATTTAAATATTTTTCTAGTTTTTATTTTATTTTATTTTTGTTTGTAATTTGTATAAAATATTCAAATAATTAGGAAATCATTCTTTTATGTCAATGAATTTAATACTCTCTACAGTTTTTTTCTTGTAAGTTTTAGCAATACTTGTAGCAATAAGCAATCTACAACACAATTCTAAAAGCAAAAGTAACGTAGCCAAATTTTGTTAACGAAGTTTTCGGCCAGTCCATGAACATCAACTTTTTATACTTTCGGTAAAGGCCTAATCCATCGACATGTTGTTGATCAAGCTATACGAGTTGTCTTGTGACACCATGATTAGCCCTATAGCTCACACGCACAGACTTGTCTCCCAATTTAATAGCCAGATGGTAGAAAATGTTTCGAAAAATCAATGTATAAATGTTTCGTCACATTGATCTCATTTTTCACCAATTCCTTTATGGAGTGTACAAATCGTGTTTTTATTGAACCGATTCCTTGAAATGATAAATCGCAAACAGTTTTGACTCTAAAAATTTCTTCTTGTGCTGCGCCTTAACTTAAATATTCACGTGTTATCTTCTCGAGTATATTTTATGTAAGATGTTGGCATGTTATCTATTGATATAGTGAATGAACACAAATGCTATCACTTTTCATCAGAAATGTTCTCTTGTCCACGATGAAAAATCTTATCTTGTCCACTTATAAAAAATATTATTTACTATTTCACATTTGTTGAGAATCGGAAGTAAAATTTTTCTGTCACATCAACAAAGGGCCGTCTTAACCTCCCTGCAAGCAGAGAACAATTTTGCACTTTCCACTCTCTTTATATTAAATTATGTTACTTGTACAAAGTTGGTTTACAAAATTTTGTTGACAAAATGATGCGACAAGATTTCGATCATTGATTTCAAAAACTGTTTTATAAATTATTGACTAAAATATTATCAATACGTATTTTTTAAACAAATTTTATAACCTAACTTTGTACAAGTGTAGTGACTCCTTCATATTTTCTTCATCTGTTAAAATTTCTGACATGTAATAAAAAGTTTACTGTGAAGAAGTGATGGATTACAGCAAATTCACAACCAAAGAATTAATTTGCTATTTCAGGCACAATGCACTTGAATTGATTGCATAACATTACAGATGTTTGACACCATTCCACCATCATTATGGCACTCATTCCGATGCAATGCACCCCCATCAAATGCCAGTTATTGCCACCGAAAATAAGTGACATGTTTTTTGGTAAAAAAAAAAAAAAATTTCCTTAAGTCGGGAGACTCGCAAATTGTATGGACTGAACCCCTCTTCGACTTGTTTAAAATTCAAAAAAGTTTGTTTTGAATAATAGTTTTAAAAAATATGTAGTTAAAAAATATAGAAAATTTTTTAGTTCACGTGTAAATTATTTTATTGTGTAAACGTATGATTGAAAGTGAGTATGAGAAATAAATTAAATTAAAGAATGTCAAACATAGCTAATATTTAGGTCTCTGCATAGAAATAATTTATAAATAACTTAAATTAAATAAATAAAAATCAATGGTGAACAAGTTCATAAGTTGTAGATTCGTTGAAATATATATTTGCAAATAAAATTTAACCAATTTATAAATATTTTCTAAATTTGGCAAACAGAAGCTAAACAACTTAGTCCCACAACTTATGAGAAAAATAAGTTAAGCCTATTTTTGTGTAACGCTACAAGAATCTTATAATTTATTTTTCAAAATTAAATATTAATTTTAATCATAGATTTAGTAAGACCTGTTATTACTACACACATTCACCACTCGTTTTTATCATGTTATAATTTTAAAAACTTATAATTTAACGAAATATATGCTAAGAATTTTCAACTTAGTTGTCTTATATACTATGATGAATTATGGTCCATTCATTTTGTGAGTTTACCAACTTTTAAAAAAAAACTATGATCATTTGTAAATGATTTATGAATTTTGTTAAATGTTGGCTTAATCACTTGTCCTCTTGCATGTGGTACAAATGAATATAAAATAAGAATTATGATAGAAAATTTAAAAATAGAAATAAATGAGATGAACATGGTATTCATATCACCCAAATTATCTTCTCTACCCAACTCAATAACTTGACCAAGTAAATAATCCACTAATGGGTTGTCCATTTCAGACTATTATAGTTTGACTTGGCTACATAACGCTCTGTGCCATTTAAGAAATTTGTTTGATTTTACTACTCTTTTAAATGCTCCTATGCATTACAAAAATCTAATCTAAGCTATTGTTTTTTTTTTTTTCATTTCGAACAAATAACTTGCCCAATTCTCTTATTTATTTATTTTTAATTTTTTGTCAAATGATAAGAATATTTTGTACACTTATCTAAGTCATTAAATTAGAATATTCGTTAGTGATTTTGATGAATTATAGTTTGATTATGTTTGTTAGGTTGAACTCAATGCAAATTGGTGGAATTAGAAGAAATGAATGTAAAACGGGCAAAAACGAAGGAAATTCAAAGTTTGGGGAATCAAAGTCTAAACATTCAATAGTTGGCTCGGATCACAAAACACTGATTGAAGATCATATATGATCAATTGGATGCAATTGGAGGTCACTAAAGTGAAATATAGTTGAAATATTTTCACAAATCAATTTTCAATCGAAGAAGTTATAAAAATTGTAATTCTAGAAAAATTGTAGTTATTTGAGTTAACTTTCCAACGTACTTTGAATCACCCCAATCAAATATTAAGAGACAAACTTATGACCAAAATATCAAAAGTTGCTCAGGAACGAAGCGAACAAAATCGGTGTGCGGACAAAATTTTGACCCGAAGGCCATTTGGATCAATGGCACACGCATGGTGGTTTTGCCTTCGCGCAAGCTTTTTTTAATAGAGAAATCAGCATTTTCCTTTAGCGATTCAAATTCTTTTGAAACTCAAATTAGATGCGACTTTAACCTATTTTCTGGTTCTTATAAATAGATAACAAGGGTTGCACAAAGAAACCCTTTATTGCCTCTTCATACATAATAATATCATCAAATTTATCAAAAAAAATGGTCAATTACAATATTTTAAGAGAATAGATCAAACCCAAGTAAGAAATTAAAGATCAATTACATCAAGATTTTGAAGAATTCAAACTGAAGATCAATATCTTTTGAAATATTTCATGATCCAGATGATATTTTTCTATTATTCTTCTTGTAATTTATATAATAGCGTGTTAAGCTATATTCGTTTTTATATTGGATGAATGTGAATCATATTTTTTATTTGTTTTGATTTAAGATTAGTAGTTTAGTTTAACTCTTGTATTTCTTGATTAATTTTGCATACTTATTCCATTATTTAATTGATTGACCACTAATTAGATAATTAGTTGCTTGTTGTAGTGTTGGGAGACTCAAAATATGTTTAGAACGTGGTATAATTAACATATGTGCAATAGATGTTAGGAATAACATTTATCATGTATGCAATCATATAGATAATTTAAATTTTAATATATTCTAATCGTTCGAATTCGAGTTAGAAATAAATTCGGGTCATGGTTACGATAGATTTCATTTGTAATGGAAAAGAAAATTACATATCATAATTTTATTAATTGTCAAGAACGCATAAAGAGAACTAGATTACAAGTCAATAAGTAAAATAGATTGTAATAAGCGGATTCAAAATCAAATACAATCATTCATAATTTGATACAAAGCCCTAATTTTACAACTTTGTTAAATTAAATTAGAACAATTACAAAATCAAACTCTCTTTTGTTTATATATTTCAAATTCTATACATAATTTATAACCTTGAATTGAATTTATTCGTTATGGGACGATACTCTCAACTTATCAATTCTATTACTTGTCAACGATCACGTACATTTACGAATTTTGTACGAACATCACACAAATCAATTAGATTTTCATAATATTAATTGAAACATTGAGTTCAAGTTTAAATCAAAACAAATTGGTCATACAAAAGGGGTGTATGAGATATTATGTATATGTTAACTCTCGTCTTGTTATTATTTTCTTGGCCGAGTTTAAGCCATTCTCCTCCGATTTCAGAGATTAGTCATTGTCCTATACTCATCTTTATTTGAAAAAAGAACGAAATATTAGTGTGTATATATATTTTTTTAAGCATACCACCACAAGAAAAATGATGATCAAAATATCCTCAATAGAATCATCCAAATACATCCCCCATACAAAAGTGAGATCTAACATAAAATGCATTTATATACGGATAAA
Organism: Fraxinus greggii; assembly: GCA_903798315.1. Classification (NCBI taxonomy): domain Eukaryota; kingdom Viridiplantae; phylum Streptophyta; class Magnoliopsida; order Lamiales; family Oleaceae; genus Fraxinus; species Fraxinus greggii. The sequence continues at coordinate 11,029 of CAIGRK010012282.1, read as the reverse complement.
TAAATCATATATTTCACAAATAATAAAATAAATTTATATAATCACTAAAATAAGAATAAAAAAGATAGAACATGCTAAAACTTTATTGCAAATCTAGGGTTGTTTTCTATCATCTTGGACTACACCTTCATTCCCTGCTAGCATCATGTACTTGTCCCTTCTTGTAAGAGTTGTGCATTCAAAACCCAATGCATGAGCGAGTTGTCTCTGTATATAATTAGCCACCTCGTGGCTAGATTTACCTCCGGCACATGTTTGTTCTTTGGGCACCTTCCCAAGAATCTGAACACTGTAACTTGGTCTAGGGTTCATCAAGAAGAAAATTGGGTCCAAACACTTGAGTCCACTTGCAGTAGTCCCATAAAACATGGTCACGTTTGTGTAAATGGCAACAGGCACAATTTCATCTGTTAATTCAGCAAAAAGTGAGCTAAATCTCAACAAATATGGCTCTCTGCATGTGGTTCCTTCTGGACAGACCACTAAATCACCTTCACTTAGTAATTTCTGCATTGTTTCACCATCTTGTTTTCTGTCTCTTGTTAATCTGACTGTTTTTATAGGTGCTATGATTTCAGACATTTTACTTAGGCTGTAGGTTACTGCAGTTAAGGGTTTTCTTAGGGATGTGCTGAGAAAAACTGGGTCCAAAAGGGTTCTGTGGGTGCAAACATAGAGTACACCTTTACCATTTTGGGATTTTAAGGGTGCACAGCCTTTGATTCTGAGTTTTACACCAGTAGAAGTGCCTAGGAAAATGGCCATTTTGTAAGGTAAACAAATTCCCACAAAAAGTCTGAAGATTGCAAGCACAAATCCAAGAGGAATCCACATGAACATGACCAAAGTTGCAAAGGGAGTGGGCAAAAACGCCAGCCTCCCATCATGAAAGACTAAGGGCTTTGGATATTTCTCTCTTTGCATCACTGAATTTGCACCGGTTTTGCTGTCTTCTTTGTTGATCACATATGCTTCCTGTGATAATTATGAATGTGAAAAACTTAATTATTCGTGGCTGTTGTACCAATCGAAACCAGTTCATAAATAAAATATGTAGTGCAGCATCAAGATACTCTAGCGTCCACTACTGTGGCAGTACTAAAAACGGGTGCAAGAGAATTGATTGAGCAAGTTAATTTATACATACCTTGCAAAGGGAGATCAATAATTGGTCATGAAGGCTTGAAGTTCCAATGCCAATGTCTGGTCTTTTTTCCCCGAACAAGTCCTTGAGCGCTCTATGCTTAACAAGAAGACCTGAATTAGATACTAGACCAGTGAAATAGTGCCCTACTGTATGCAACTCTGTCCCTTTAACAGAACCAACACTTAAATACTCCTTTAGAAACCCTTCCACCATTACTCTAGGCACACTAGTAAAGACAACCTTAGATCCGACTGATTCAAGAACCTCAAAAGCATGAAAATTGAGATTTTCAAGGTAAAACTTTGGCAAAACAGCTCTTGAAACACTATCCATATCCTCCAATCTAAGCCCACAAAACGTAATAAAAATCATGACCTTCATTTTAAGCTCATAGTCCAAAACCAACAAAACAGGACTGGATAAGAGCAGCAGAAAAGCTCTTAAAATGCAACCACCTTCAAATGCAACCAGCATGAAGTAAGGGAAAAAAGACTCAGATCTTAACAAGCAGCCATGAATATCACACACAAGTGTTTGTGATTTTCTTCCACGTAAATTGCATTGGGTAGAACTAGGATAGAATGGAATTTGACGTGAAGATGAAGATGATGATTTAATAGAAGTAATTTTCAAAAAGATGCCATGGTTTATAACCTTCATTGCAGCCCTATAACATGAGTTTCCTAAGAACTGGTACAAAATCCAGTCCACTAATTTTAGTAGTACCATTGGGAACACTATGGTTTTTACTGGTGCTGTCATTTCTTAGATTGATATGCTTCAAATGGTTGACAATGGAAAAGTATTAAAGAGAGAGATAGAGGGAATAACTGAAGAGAAATGGAACAGATACAGAGAGAATTTATAGGAGTAATTATAAGGGGGAGTGGGGAAGTTGACCGCACTGCTGGCATTAATTGCCGCCCAAGATTTTGCTTTGAATTTTCTTGATTGCAAAGAGTGCATACTAGTTTTCTTCTCTCTGAAAAGTGTGCATATTTTTCCTTTCCTAGGTGAGCAATATTGGTAGGTAATATGTTGTTGAACGCCTTCAACACGTTACAAAAACCCCTTTGAAAATTTTCCCTGGGGTTATTGGCTTTAAGCTTTAAAAAATTTACTTATAAATGACTTTTTTACTCATAAAATTTAAGTGAAACTCGTTATTGAACATGCAAATTTGATGCGTGCATTCTTAGAAAAGATTAAATTATAATTTATATTGATCAAGTATACTTTTTATTCACACTTTCATAGACCCACAACTTATATAAGCACTCCCAAACATGACACCAGTCCATTTGCTATCTTCATATGCAAGAATTGACAAAATCGACTCCACATTATTCTTAAAATTTCGGGTCATCTTTTTCATATCCGATCACTCGACAATTTTCACAGCACAAAGATTGAACATTCTAATTAAAACTTCCAAAGTTTTTCCCATATACAAGGAATTAATTTACTATGAAGTGGAGCCAAAACTGTTCATTAATCATGTCTTGGACTGTGTGCGCATGTAAGAGCATACCCTGTTCATCATCACTCTTAAGATAAAGACCAGAAGGCCATCAATGAGTTTCATCTGATTTCACTAGAAATTTCTCATGAATTGACTTAAAAGCATTAACTTCTATATTTTAATTGGGCACAAGAATTTGCTGGTGATCAAGTTCTGCAGTTAATTACAACCACCAAGAGTTGACTTTATTTTATTTTTGTTTAAAGAATGTTACTCGTTATCGTATGGATGAAGTAAATGGAAGACGGAAGTGGTTTTATTCTGGATCTTTATGTCATCCACTTATCAACATTACTCATTCATGTCGTGTTCTATCCATTTATGATTGGTCATTTGAATTTATTTATTCTTCAACCTCGTGCTCGTCACCCTATGGGAGCGGGTCATATCGGAAATTATTACTTTCACCACAAGATAGAAGTTGTCGAAGGCGGAGCTAATGACTGGAGTCTAACCATACTGGATCGAAGAGATTATGATAAATCTGAAATGACTTGAAATTTGAACTCGATTCATATTGAAACAAATGTGCTTTAATAGTCGAAACTTATGCATACTCGATTGTCTTTTAACCAGTTGCTATAGAATTCATATATTTTTTTTTTTCATTTCATAATAGAATTGACCTTAAATTTATTGATAATATTTATTTATTTATTTTTCTGTTGTTTCTCATACCATTTCTTGGATCTCAGGTTCAAAATACTAATCGTTAATATGAAGTAGTTGATCTGTCCATTTTAAGTGAGGGCTCCAATCCCAAACACAATTCCATTTGAGGCAAACAAGGTGGGTGGTGATATTTCAACAAGAATTTTAAGACATTTTGCCATTTACCAATGTCCTTAATTAATTGGTTTAAGCCAATTGGGGTGTGGGGTGGCAAACAAGAACATGAAAGATCAGATCTCAAAATCAAAAGGAGAAAACTAGGGTTTAGATTATATTATACTCATTCAAAATTTGAGATCATGCAATTCTTGTTAATGAGTTGGGTGAGTCTTGTAATATAAGTTCTACATGCAACTTGTAAAGTTTGAATAGTCCATTGAATAGTCCATTCATATCTAATTTGTTGTCCTTTTTTTGTTCTCAGCTTCTTTCAACCCACAACATACTTTTCCCCTTAAACCATTTCCTTTTTTCATATATAAACTATCAAAATATAATAACTCAAATCAAAGCGAATGACATCTTGAATTTGTAAAGGACTCAAGTTCCTGATTTTGTAAAGGAACTTAAAATGATAAGAAAAGAGTGTCACTTCCTAATTTTGGCACCTCGACCTTTGAAAGTTATAGGTCTCCAACCTATATAAATAGAGTCACCGACAAAACCAGTCAATGTGAATATTAAAATCACACGTTAAGGTCGTGTTAAATCTATTAATCTGAATCCCACGTCAAATCTTCAACGCATTTGTCCATCTTTAAGCCATATGGAAGTCACTTACAATTTTAACGTTCACATTAATTGTTTCCATCAGATGAGGACCTGATTCACACCTTCAAATATATTGCAAACTGACACTTTTGTAGGATAGAAAGCCAAAACCACACTAATTAATATGTTTGGTACCCCAACTCAAATTTTCCCAAAATAATATTCTTTATCGATGCTAATTTTGCACAATCAAGACTTCAAAAGTACTTCAAATTTTGCACATGTTGACCGTCTTGATTTAGGGTTAGATCATACTGGACATTACAATCAAAAGATTTATCCACCCATTTCTCATTTAAGAGCATGTTTGCCTAAACCATTTTTTGTCCTTTTTATTTTGGGTTGGATGATTACTTTTGAAACCAGCTGCCTATAAGCTTAGAAAAACATACCAATATATCTTTACCAAAACATGCCAAAATGGGCAACCGAGAATGGCAGCAAGAGAACTAACCCAGGAAGGGAGAGGTGGTAAAAGAAATATTTTACATTCATGTCACCAGCATACAGTTCAGAACTACAAAGACCACAGGACAAAATATACAGGGTCTGTTTGCAGTCCATTCTATACACTTCAAAAATAGCGACCCCGTAGCGTGAGCGACCAGCTCTATAGACTATTCATTATACATTTAATAGACTTGGGAGTCGCAAGAAATTGAAGAAAATGAGAGAGTGCAGAGCGGTCAAACATAGCATAAGCAATAAGAGATTTAACGTATATATATGAATAAATGCTCCTCCCTCCTGTGGTGCATCCATAACAAAAGGCGGATACTGCCTGTTAGACGAGAGTAATATGCACATTCGAGTTTCATAATCAGATAATATTCATATGTGCAAAACCTATACAAAAGTTAGCAGTTATTGCTGACCAATTCTTATTCAGAATCAGCCGCTCAAGGCATCTGTGCAATTCTTCTCCGGCATCTCACCAGGATCACCCTTTGGACTGTCGAGAGAATCTCCGATGTACGACCCATCAGGCTGACAGATAAAGATGTTCAGATTGCTGGACGGTAAAGATTCCTGAGTGATAAAAAAATACCTTCAGAGCAGGTTATATGATGAAAGTGAACTGATAGATATAATGGACGATTTTGAAAAACAACAGATATTTATGGGATTAGCGTTCGTCTAGAAGTTCATGAATCACAAGAAATCCTGAATGTGAAGTGACGAGAAACGGGAATGTTGACCAACAAAAGGATAAACCATTCCTTCATATACAGCTCGGAGGAACCAATTGATGAATAAAATTTTGTAACTAGAAATCATATGACAAATCATCACAAGTTCATATTGCAACTACATCAAAAGACAGACAAACAACTATGTAACGTACCAGATCACAAGACCCTTGACCCTCTGGCTGGAACAGTATAGGTCGGCATCGCTTGTCTTCATTCATCAAACTTGAATTCTGAAAGTGAGAGACGAGAGCTATCTTACCCTGGATTCTCGCATATGCCAATGAAGCAACCTTTTCACTATTAAATTTTTCCCATTTCTTCCCATTAAATGCCTGAGCAGATTTGCATATGACAAAGTCAATTCGTCATCAAGCAGATTAAACAATAAAATATAAGATTATGTAGGTTGCCAGGGTGATCACAGAACATCACAAGAACAATTGCCAAATGTTCCAAACTTAATAGGAAAATGATGAAAAAACGGAACACGGACCTCATAGAAGGTTACGATGTGCGAAGGAGACACCATGTTGATAAAGGCATACCCGACGTTGCACTTATTCTGGATGACAGAATTTAACATAAATTATATGTGGATTGACTTTAGCAAAAAAAATAAATAAATAAATAAAATCTAATTCAGCTGAGAAATTACCTTAAAATCAATCGGTAAATATAGGAAATCATATGTACCCTTGTGGGTTTCATCGATAGCCGCCAGCAGCATTTTCGATGTGTACCTGTAAGGGAATATAGGAAAAATACTCCAAGAATCAGTAATTACTGATTAGGGAAAGCAGAAGGATACTTATATTGTTCCCTTTTCTTACTTGTTGGGAATATTTTTAATCATCAAAGTAGTCCTAGTATCTTCCCCATTGATGATTTTTTCTAAATCTAGTTGATACTTCTTTTTGTTATTCATGTGGCTTCCACTATCAGCCATTCTACTACGACCATGGTCACCAATTAATGCATCATTCAGGTTTTCTCCCATGCCTCCATAAGAACCATTTCCAAAATATGTCGGACCATTCCTTGACACTGACATCATTCTGGAACCAGGAGAAGAACCAGTTTCAGTAACGTTTCCAGCAAAAGCAACACCTAAGTCAATGGCCCCAGGAACCCCCATATTCATCACATGGTTCCCATTGGTACGACCAAAATTTGTGAATCCAAATGCCGCAGGGTTCACATAGGATATTTCTGGTGACTCCGAGAAGAACCCAAAATGCCTTTCTGGTTGAATACCAGATGGAGCAGATCCAACATGATGGTGTGAACCCAGAAATGGGCCATGCTGACTGGGGTATGGGTAACCAATTCCCTGTCCAGAGGACGAGAATGGACGTCCCTTCAACGATGTTGACCAGGAAGAAGAATTTATACTCTCTGAGTGAATAGTAGGACTTCCCCAGAGAAACTGAGGACCAGAAAGTGTTCCAATGCTAGATGACTTGGAATCACCAAATGATGACACGGCTCCAGGACTTGAACTTAAATTGGGATCAAGAACAGGACGATGGTGCTGATAAGCTGTTCCTGGTGCCGTATTAGCCTTGGTAATAACCTGGTTCACATGGCTTATTTTTCCAGGATCTTTACCAATTGGAGCAATCTTCACAGGATTTGAAACCTGGGAAGGAAGAATAGAGGCCAAACCAGGCAAGTGGTTGCTTCCCACTGGGCTGAGATTTCTCAAACCAGGTGACCAACTATAACCACGCAACAAATTGAGCTCAACAGGACTAACAAAATTTGACCAGCTACCTGTGAAAATTGTGCAACCAACTTTAGCATAAAATAAGATGGAATTATGGATATAAACGTGCAAATCGGATATGTTCATTAGTTTCATAAATATAATCTGTCAACGTGCCTGGAGGAGAGTTGGCTATAGGTGAACCAACTTTATGAATGAAGCTTCGTGTGTCATCTAGCTCATGCTCCAGACTTAGTTGATGCATTAAGCTAGGCAAAAAAAGAACAAAAAACACTTGAACATTAATTCTTTAATTAGTAAAACCTGCAAAAAATTATATATCTAACAACTTCGGAAGTGTGACAAAAAGGAAAGGTGACTTGGGTCTTAGTCTCGATGGCAATACCAGAATAAAATTTAAGTTAAATCCCCATGGCAGTGAACATCCAATTCCCAAATATGTGCACAGAGAGCATTATTATGAAACATATATTCAAAACATACGAGACCAAGTAACATTTCTATTTTAAAGGCAATACTTCAAAATAGAAATGCAAGCCATGCCACCTCCTCTCCCCAACTGCAAAAGAATTATTATGTGAAACAAATGGCCTGTGTAACAATCCAAAGACTTAAACATCTTTAATCTAAACACAAGCGACTGAGAGGCATCAGTATATGAACTTCCTACTTCCACAGCATTCACAGGAGAGGGTGAGCAAGAAAGTGAAGCTGACAAGGAAAACCTTCACTCCAGCTAGTAAATTACGAAAATGACATTTATATCATCGAGGATGACACTGGGGAAACATGTAACTATTGTCAGCAAAAACTGAAAAAATGATGTTAGAAATAAGAACCAAGACAATATCACAGCCTAAAACTGAGACATTAACATACCTCCGGCGAGCTCCACCGGGCCTGCTAGGTTCAAGTTTAATGCGCTTCCCAGCTATGTCACTTCTGTTTAAAGCCTTGAGAGCTGCTTCTGCAGCTCTAACGTCATAAAACTCAATGAACTTATGGTGTCGTTTGTGTGGTGTTTCCCTGATCTGCATTTCATAAAAAGACAACTAATGCAACAGAAGAGGTACTCCAGCGGGAATCACTATAAATAACAGCAAAAGACAAAACAAGGACAAGAAGTAGACAACTAGATACATGGGAAAAATTATACCTCCTTGACTTCACCATAAGCCCCAAATATTTGGCGAAGGTCTTCATTGGTTACTGAGGCGTCTAAGTTGAACACCACAAGAGTTCCTTGGTTAATATCTTTCTCTGATGGGTTATCCTGTATGTAGCAAGAAAATAACGATCATCTATTCAATGGCATCGGAAAAAAGAAATGATATTTTGGTACATACCTTGGGAATTGAAAAATGAATATCAAGTTTTCTTCGTCTTAAGGGCTTGTTTTGTAAAGCACGTATTGCAGTTCGAGCAGCTCTTATGTCATAGTAAGATATCATCACAAATCCCCTGTGCTTGCATGCAGTATAGAGAGTTCTGACATCTCCATATTGCTATTAGGAAAAAAGGTAAAAACAAATATAAGTTGTGTAATAAATTAGTTCCACTCAAACTTAAATATACAACTAGGAGAACAAAATTTGCCTAGAGGGGACAAATGACCAATTTTCAAAAACTTGACAAAGGAAAACTTTGAATAACAAAACAAAAACATCGTAGCTGTTGTCAGTACATAAATTCATCGAAGGCCCTAATTTCAAGCAAATACAGCTTGTCAGCATCTTAGACAATATAGCACATATCTATTTTCTCTTTTTTATGAAACCGGGGATATTTGTGTGTTACTGGATACAAAGAAATACAACTCCAATTTGAATGAAACTAGTACCAGATTACATATTCAATACTCGTATGGTTCGTGATAGAATTTTATAGAAGAAAAAATATTGTTTCATATGGAAATCATACCATGACTTTACTACATGTGGAACATCCTAAGAATTATCAAACAAAACATCTATTTCGGGAATGTGATAAATATCATGTCTTTCTAGTTTTTTATTTTTTCATCTTTCATTTTGTATTATTTTCATGTATTTATTTTGAGGAATTCACCCTTTATGTATCAAACAACATTTTGAAAATTTGAGCTAAATAAGTAAGGAAAATAAACAGTTCATTTCAATGGCGCCACAGAAAATAATTGGTACATTCATTTACCACAGTGACATTAGCTATCCATGGACAAAATTGAAAATGAACTCAAAACTCAAAATTGAAAACTGAAACACAAATCAAAAGTCCCTTAGGAATCAGGCTAACAAATTATACCTCAAATATAGACTTCAGTTCTGAGTCCTCTACGTTACTGTTAATATTCCGTACAAATAATGTTCTTGAAGGATGTTCTCCGTATGGGTGTTCACCGCTAACATTTGCAAAGCCATTTGGGAACCCATAATTGGCAATGATGTTTCCGTTAATACCATCAGACATACTTATCCTCGTGATTCCATTTGCTAGAATCTCTTGAGGCTCAGATTCTATTTCTAACCCCCCTCCACTGCCAAAGAAATCATCATCCAATTCATCAAGTTGAGTTGGCAAGCCACTAAGATCAAAATCGTCCATGAGACCAGCTAGAAGCTCCTCTTCATCACCAGGGAGAAAGCTTCCTATAGCATTTGGTTCAATATCTTCAAGCAGATCCTTAACTTCATCTTCTAGACAAAGTTTACTTAGGCTTGGGAAAGTATCATCAACTGATTGAACAATTTGCTCAGATTCATTAAAATTTACTGCACATAAAAAGAACCAAATCTAAGAAATAATTCCAAGTAACAGGAAGATGCAGAAAAGCTCAATCACTCATGCTTACACTTATTGATCGGAAGGACAGTCAATGAGCTAGAGAAGAGGCTAGCATCAATTGACGGACAATGTCCATCAGTTCCAGATGGGATTCTCCATTCACCTTTTTCTTTCCCTGGGACGTTTTTTAATGGAGTTCTAGATAGACCTAAAAACAAATGCAAAATAATCAGGAAATGAGAATACAGTTCTGAAAGTGTATCTCAAATGTTTGACATCTCATAAGCTGCAAAAGGCAGGGAACCTTCAAAGTTACCTGACACAGAATTATTTGAAGGTTGCTCCATTAGATCACTTCCTGCAAAGATAAATCGATAAAAGAGTATCATAGTAGCCCTTTATTAGAGAAGTTAGAAAGTTGATCAATAAAAATAGAAGTTCCAAAAAGCACATGTGCGTTCATAAACAACAACTTGATGTTTTAAAGCTGTAATCTGTCATTCTATCAACTGTCTCACAAAAAGTAGAAACAATATACGAGCGAGTGAGCACACACACACTTACGCATGCATACACGACAAACTTTATTGCCTGTTTCTATAAATACATTAAGCCACCAACTACTCATATCCATTTCAAATTAAGAAATGAGCAAAACTTAACAAATGGATCACTTCATTAAGAAATTGAGAAACTTCAATTGTATATTTAACAACCCCAACTAAAAAAGGCAAATAACAGTATAAAATAAATAGTACATTCACTAAACCAAAAAAGTTCAAAACAGAAAAAAATTTGGAGCACAAATTGCTCAGCTTATTAAACTACTAAAATTTCATTTCATGTGAAAACCTCTCAGAATTTGGGTTAATTGAAAGAAATATTATCTATCAACTCATAATTCAATTTGGTATTTGGTCAACTCGAATTCCCAAATAGATAAAATCAACAAAAAATTGACAAATTTCCCAAATGACAGAAACATCAAAAAAGCCATAAAACCCACTTCAATATTCAAATTCATACTTGACAAAAATCCAAGAAAAGATCATACCTTTAGTGCTTTATAGCAAATAAAGCTCACAAATTTAACATAAAAATCAAACAAAGTTAGAATGTTTAACACACATCATATATCAAAACCTAGAAAACAAAAGTAATTAAAGAAAAATTACTAACAACCACATCAGCTATGTAGTGAAAAAAAAAAAAAAAAAAAAAAACCGAAAAAAAAA
>CAIGRK010012250.1:904-21261 GCA_903798315.1 Fraxinus greggii | reverse complement strand
TTTCTTACGTGTGCCATAACAAATGCACACATGGATAAAATAGAAAATAAAAAAAAGATGGAATACTTTATATTGTCAAATAGAGTACCTCATCAATATCATCATTGTTAGAGACTCCATAACGAAAGACCTGGCTCAAGTTATTTGCTAAAGTAGCAACGTCATAATCCCTATCTCGGTAATCATCATCGTCACTGTCTCNTGTCTTGGCTCGACCACTGTGTCTGACATTGCTATAGTCTCAAAATTTTAAACGGAGAGGTCTCAGTTTCCCAGTCATTGATGCTCCGAACATTTGTTTTCTTACGTGTGCCATAACAAATACACACATGTATAAAATGGAACATGACAAAAAGACGGAATAATTTAGGATGTCACATAGAGCACCTCATCAATATCACCATCGTTAGAGACTCCGTAATGAAAAACCTGGCTCAAATTATTTGCGGATGTTGCAACATCATAATCTCTATCTTGGTAATCATCATCGTCACTGTCTCTTGTCCGATCATATAGTGTTGTAGGCCTCCTGCAACAGTGGATATAAAGAAACACGTCTACAATAAAAACAAAAACTAAGAAGAAAAGGTAAGGTCTACACAAAAAATTCTGGACTCTAGGTAATTTCAGCAAGCAAAAGTCAATACAGGGATGCCATTACAAGTAAATCGATAATGCAATTACAACTATTAGCACTGACATCAAGAACAATTAGAATGAAATATAAAAGGCGCCACTATAATAAGTATTATTCACCCATTACAATTCGATAGACCTTTCCTCAGCAGAATACAATCATTTGTTTAATAGGCCACCTCCTTTTGTCAAAATTCATCTTTTCTAAAAATTTAAATGCTAGTTGTTAGCATCAGAGCAGATGATGAAGGATAAAAAGTCTTAAAGAACCGTTTCAGTCCCAAATATTCAAATGTGTCTTAATGGCATCAATATCCAAACAACTGGCTTAGATTTACTTTTCCACCGTTTCAGTTTTCTTACAAGTGTTTCTCATAGACATGCACCATCCAAGACTCCTACTTGCTCTTCCCAGACGAAATGTCAGAAGTTATAGGGCCTTGCATTTTAAGACCAGCTGTATGAAGCTTGATTGAAGATTGAAAGGTCTATCTTAGCATGGGGCAAATGCCCTAACTCAACAGGGAACATAGACCACTAAAGCAAACAAGACAGAATGGAATGTACAACACAAATACATATAACTGTGAGCCTTTTACACCTGTGTAAAACCAACCACTCTATATCACATCATTCGGGATATAAAAATGGCAAATCGGCTGCAGACACTAAGGAAAAAAGTCATAGCTGAAACTCAAACACTCACCCGCATGCCCACTGGAAAACATTTTCCGTGGCATTGCGCTTCAGCAGTACATTTGAATACCAATCAGCCCATTCACTATTTTTCTGGCAAGAGAAGCCTCAAATAAGTATCAGACAGAATCTGGCACAAATAGTTCAGGTAATATAATCTTGCTAAATTGCAAGATTGTCGTCGAAATTATCCCATGCAGTTATGAGTTCACTCAAACATCAAATACGATCATATCAGTTAAGATATCTTAAAAAATAAATATTGAGCACTAATTAGAGCCACACAAATTCCAGAATTAAAACTATAAGCTTGTATTGACCTAAAACAGAAAAAGTTAAAACACAACTATCAGTCAGTGCTGGAAAAAATGGAACTTTGTCAAAGATTCCATAAATGGGTGATTTATAATAAACATTTCTTTTCCTCACGGGATGATGAGGTAGTGAGGACGCTTCATACTAATTAACTTCCTACACAAACTGATAGATGTTAGTCTTGACAGAAAAATGAAGATGTGGAAAACCTGCAAAAAAGTCTGTACGTATCTGTTGTTATTCCCTACTTGGATAAGCTTGTTAGCCAAGAGTGTCGTGTGTCCAATATTCCCTATCCTGGGTGGTCTTCTACCCTCAGCAGGAATGGTTGGCTGCAAGACACATTTCAACAAAATTATTCTTGTATAATTCTATGCTATTGGCCAATGTTTAGAATACCACAATATAAGTTGAATGAGAACAAATAAATGATAATCCTGAAAGTATAAGAAAAGATAGGCGCAGAAAAAATTCAAAAATACAACTCAAGATATTCAAGAGAGTTGACTATTACCTTTTTATCAACATCCAATGTGATATTCTTCTCTGCTTCAAGAATCTTCCCAAGAAGATTACATTCTTCAAGAAGATGTTCAACAAAATGTGCATTCTTGCTTTCTAAGCAAGATACTATAATGTTCTCGACGTGGTGGTGTAAGAAGTTATTGTATGGATACCTAAAATCAACACGAGGTGAAATTAGAGTATTCAGAAATTTTCTTTTCCACAGAAATTAGAAGATGGAGTGAGGCAAGAAACTCACTCAAAAAATAATTCTATAATGCCTTTTAAAGAGCCAAGGCGAATCAATTCCTTTTCTGCAGCTTCGCTACTAACAGTCAACAAGACTGAGATGAACTCTATAATCTGAAAGACCCACCATTCACATTTAGATCTCAGTGTTCCAAAAAAATATTGGGGCAGGGATGTGGGTGTAGCAGTGAAAAGAAAGACAGAATATGGAAAAAATCTCTTAAAACACACAAAGATGATTAGAGAGTTGATGTCTTCTTATTTAAGAACACTTCAGCAAGGAAGTAAGAACAAATTGTAACTGGCATAAATAAACTGAATTACTAGGAACTTCTAATTTTCAGGGGGGAAAATGTGATTGTACACGCAGTCAATATAAAATTACATCCACATCAAAAAAGAAATCTAGTTCCTTGAGAAATATAAAAAAAAAAAACCTTCAAACGATGCTTTCCAAGAGGAGGCTGCAACTTTCCATATGTAGTTAGCAAGACCATATCTTCGGATGTAAGATCCAAAAGCTTGAGTATATTGCCTACAAAATAAAGGCAGGGGAAAGATTTATTTTATGCATCAAAGATTTATTTTATGCATCACTATCACCACCTCATTAAGCAATAAAAATACATCCAAATAATATCTAATTTCTAATTTATCCTCATAAATGTAGATGTAAGAAGTTAAGAAAACAAGATTGCTAGACCAAGAACTTCAAGTTTATGTTGGTTCTTTCTATTACATCAAAATAAAAATAGGTAATGAAAGAAACAAGCTAGCATCATTCTTGAAAAACTGGGACTTCTCTCGTCAGATCAGCTTTTTTGAGAAAGCTTAACTGGGACTTCTCTAGTCTGATCAGCTTTTTGAGAAGATTGAAGTCAGAATGTTTCTTCTATATTTCGTGAATTTTGTACAGTGCAAGAGTCCCTATTTATAGTACAAAGATGGAAGAAAAAAAAAAAGGAAATAAAATTATCCTACAATCTCTACAAATCTGAAACAAATCAATCAATATATTCTAACTATGGAAAGGGGAATCCTTATCAATTATTCTCAATCAATTCGGGATTTCAACACTCCCCCTCATGTTGGATCGCAAATATTGATCATATCCAACTTGTAGATGAAATCAACGAATTTCTGTTTAGGTAGTCCTTTGGTGAGGACAACCGTAGTTTGTTCTTGTGTGGAGACAGATGTCATACAAATCGTTCCTTCTTCAACCTTTTCCTTTATAAAGTGTCAGTCCACCTTTACATGTTTAGTTCGATCGTGTTGAACAGGATTAAGGGAAATATTGATTGCTGTTTTATTATCACAATAGAGTTTGATTGGAAACTTTATTGTGACGGGTAATTCTTCCAGGAGCTTTCTTAACCACAGTCCTTCATATATTCCTTCCTTGTGCAACAGCTCTAAACTCAGCCCCAGCACTACTACGAACTACGATATTTTGTTTCTTGCTTCTCAACGTTACTAGATTTCCCCATACAAAGGTACAGTAACCAGTAATTGCGCATCTGTGAAGACTTTGACCTCTTTGCTTTCACCCTATTTGAGAGTAGTCATTTTTCCCAAGGAGCCCTTGAAGTATCTAAGTATCTTGTAGACAGCATCTACGTGACTTTCCTTTGGAGAATGTATGCGTTGGCTTACCTGACTAACTGTTAATGCGATGTCAGGTCTGGTATGTGATAGGTAGATAAGTTTTCCAACTAGTCTTTGATATCTATTAGTTTCTACTGGATTTCCTTCATCTTCAGTTTTCATTCCTACATCCACAAGGATATCGCTTAGTTTACATCCTCACATGTCGGTTTCTGTAAGAAGGTCGAGAACATATTTTCATTGCGATATATTGATGCCTCTTTTGATCTAGCGACTTCCATTCCCAAGAAATATCGCATTGATCCCAAATCCTTCACTTCAAATTCGGTGGCTAGGCTCTTCTTTAATCTTTCCATCTCTACTATATTATCACCCATCGGGATAATATCGGCGACATATACGATTAGAATCCGTTAAGTACGATCTTCGAATTGTTGGAGAAACATAGTGTGATCAGACTGTCCTTGGTAATATCCTTGGCTTTTCAATACTTTTGGAAATCTATCGAACCATGCTCCTGGTGATTATTGAGTCCATATACATACTCAATTTTTTTCATTAACTTTGTAGTGTCACGAAGACTTCTTCCAACTCCACGTAAGAATGCATTTTTAATGTCCAGTTGCTCAATCCAAATTGGCCGATAATGATAGAAGCACTCGAATTGTATTCAACTTTGCCACCGGCGCAAATGTTTCTATGCAATCAATGCCGTAAGTCTGTGTGTAACCTTTTGCAACCAACCGAGCTTTATGTCTTTCTATTGTCCCATCAGCTTTGTATTTCAAGTTAAATACCCATTTGCACCCAACTGGTTTCTTTCCTTTCGGTAAGTCAATCACCTTCCAAGTTTCATTTTTTTCGGGTGCTCGCATTTCTTCCAATACTACTTCTCCACTTCAGAATTTTCAAGGCTTCCTGAATATCTCTTGGAAATTCTATACTGTCAAGATGAGATATAAAAGCATGAAATTCTATAGATAGAGCATTATAAGACATGAATTTTGAAATGTGAAGAAGAGTACATGACCGAGTTTGTATTCTGAGAGCAATAGGTAGGTTAACAGTAGAGAATTCTAGTGATTGACGAGGATCTGGAGCTATCAACGGTTCTGACTCTAGGTGCTTCGGGTGTGAGATTCTCCTTGTACTTTGATTTTGGCTTCCTTAAATAAACTAGCATCTCCTTATCACTTTGCTTTCCTACATCGTCACCAAAGTTCAAGTTTTCTCATGTTAATGGCACATAAGAACCAGGTGAAGTGATATATTTGACGTTTATGGGAGGTTCAGGAGGAGAAAGATCAGAGTAAAAAAACCTATCTTCATGCAACTTCTCCCTCTGATAAGAGGCTTTTTAAAAGTAAGGAGTAGATTCAAAGAATGTGACGTCCAGGCTTACCAAAAACTTATTTGTGGAAGGATCATAGCACTCACAGCCTTTTTGAGTAGGATAGTATCCAATGAAAACACATTTTATGGTTCTTGGATCAAGCTTACTTCTTTGAGGATGAACATGAACAAATGCAGTGCACCCAATTCAAGTTTTCTCGTGTTAATGGCATATTAGAACCAGGTGAAGTGATAGATTTGATGTTTATGGGAGGTTTAGGAGGAGAAAGATCACAGTCAAAAAACCTATTTTCATGCAACTTCTCCCTTTGAACAGAGGCTTTTTGAAAGTAAGGAGCAGATTCAAAGAATGTGACGTCCAGGCTTACCAAAAAACTTACTTGTGGAAGGATCATAGCACTTATAACCTTTTTGAGTAGGAGAGTATCCAATGAAAACACATTTTATGCTTCTTAGATCAAGTTTGCTTCTGGGAGGATGAACATGAACAAATGAAGTGCACCCAATTGGAGCTAAGGCAAGAGGTAGGGAAGATTTTTTGAAATTTTTTAAGTGGTATTTCGAAATTTAGAGTTCAACTTGGCATTCTGTTGATTACATAAGTATATGTGAGGATAGCATCTCCCCAAAATATTTTAGGAATATTTGCAGTAAACATCAAGGCACGAGCTAACTCTAGAAGATGCCTATTTTTGCGTTCGGTCATCTCATTTTGTTGGGGAGTGTTGACGCACGAACTTTGATAAATTATTCCATGTGTTTGAAGGAAGTCCCCCATGATTTTATTGAAGTAGTCTGTGCCATTATCAGTGTGGAGAATTTGAATTTTTTTTTTTTAAATTGTGTTTGAATCATAGAGTGAAAATTGATAAACACAGACTGAATGTCGGATTTTTCTTTTGACAGGTAAACCCAATAGATTCGAGTGTGATCGTCAATAAATGTAACAAACCATTTTACATGAGTACGGTTCGAGGTTCGTGAGGGTCCCCATAAATCACTATGGATCATGGTCAATGGTTTTGATGGTTTGTACATGGATTTCGGAAATGATGCACGTTGATGTTTTGCAAGTTCACAGGTTTCACATTAAAGATCAACAGAATTTTTATTTGGAAAAATGGAAGGAAATATACGTTTCAAGTATTAAAAATCTAGGTGACCCATTCTCAAATGCTATAACTTCACTACTTTTAGGGACAAATATAGAATTTCAAAGTTTAATTTGACATTGTTTACTTACACCAGTCACTTCAAAATAGTAGGTCCTTCACACTCCTTAGCACTGGTCCTAAAAAACACAATGAGATGGAAGGAATTTAGCAGAAATGTTGGAATTTTTTGTCAGCTGGCTTATTGATAATAAATTACAGGATAAATTTGGAACATGAAGGACCGATTCTAGAGGTATAGAATCAGAAATTTGAATACTCCCTTTCCCTATGACTAAAGAGAGTGATCCATTTGCAATTTTAACCTTAAGATTACCAGTACAGGGTGAGTATGAAGAAAACAAATGATAAAAGTCCGTCATGTGATTGAATGCTTTGGAGTCAATAATCCAGGGAGTTTGAGATTGAGTGGTGGATTTTAGGGCTCTTAAAAAATTAACTCTGTGTGTTACGGAACTTGACAAACCATTTGTGGAAGTTTGACCAGGTATTTGATGGAATTTTGTAGATTTGCTCTATCTATTCGGAATTAAACGGGCTGTTTTGTACCTCGGGTTTTTATGTTCGATGATCGATCGATGCTTGATATCCACGACTTTTATTGTTTTGTCGTGGTTTCCAATTAGTCGGTTTCCCATGTAAATCTCAACATGTGTCCTCTTTATGTCCCGACTTCCAATAATGTTCACACCAAGGTCGTCCCCGTTGTCGTTTTGGGCTTGACCCATAACTTCAGGCCCAACACCAGAATTTTTTAACACCTCATATGAATTTTGGGCCCCATTTTTTATAAGCCCAATTCCATTATTCACCGGCCCATTACCTAACAGCCCAAGACCTTTTGATAATAAGGCTGAAACTTCAGCTCCTATCCAACATGATTTTCCTCTCGCCGACTTCTGCGAAGACCTCCCTTATGGACGGTAATGGCGACGGCCAAGAATTCGACCCTTTACGTCGTCGAGGTCGCGATGTTTTCTAATATTTTTTCTTGTAACGAGCGCTATCTCCTGGGCATTCCCATTCTTCTTCAGAACTCAAGTTGAGTTCTTGCCACAAAGTCGTCATCTCCAGGTGGTAATCAGTTACATCTCGTTCACCCTGTTTAGTTTGCCATAACCTAGTCTTGATTTCAAAAATTTAGGATGAATTCTCGAAATCTAAGTACGTTTCCTTGATTGCGTCCTATACATCCTTCGCAGTTGGTAGAAACAAGTTTTTCGATGGCAAGTTTCATAGAGTTTACAAGCCACACGGTATCCGTGGAATTACCTGACCTCCATTTTTAAAGATGTGCAGCATTGGTTGCGGTAGGATTTTTTGTTTCTCCAGTGAGGTAACCCAATTTCCATTTTCGATCAATTATTAACTTGATCGATTGAACCCATTCTCAAAATTCTTTCCATTCAATTTTTCAACTGTTAATTGGAATAATGAATTTTTCTCGGAACCCATGGCACTAGCTACTTCAAATTCACCATAGAGAAAGTCAAAGGTTGTCGATCATCTGCCATCGGCGGCGGTTTCTGTCATTGTTTTGTTGGGTTAAGAGATGATCTTAGGCTCTGATACTATGTTAAGACCTGAAGTTCTATCTTAAAAGCTCAATTTTGTTAAGAGTAGTCAAAATTCTAATAAATTGGTCTATATTTTCATCTTTATTAGATGTGAGATTTTATTCCTTAACATGTCTCCGCAAGATGGTAGCTCGTTTGAGCAAATCAATCTTAAAATTCGTGTGTTCAATTTTTTTGGGTTTTAATCGGATCGAATTGTTCGCTGAGCTTAATGAGCTCTGACACCATGTTAAAATATAGAGAAGATTGAAGTCAGAACGTTTCTTCTATATTTCATGAATTTTTTACAGTGCAAGAGCTTATTTTTATAGTACAAAGATGGAAAAAAATGGAAATAAAATTATCCTACAATCTCTACAAATCTGCAACAAATCAATCAATATATTCTATGGAAAGGGGAATCCTTATCAATTGTTCACAATCAATTTGGGATTTCAGCAGAAATAAGTGCAATGTCCTCCTATTTTTTTCCAACAGAAGAGGTTTGCCTAATTACTTGGTGAGGAGTGCATGAAGAAGCATTTTTCACAAATTTCAGGCTGAAATCCATTCTTTTTAAGTAGCAGGATTTTTCATATACAATTTCTTATATGTTCTATAATTTAGGAATCGTAACACATCTTCCTGAGCAACAATACCTAGGCTCACCAACATGCCTTCAACTGTCTCAGGTTTTACACTGATTCCAGATCCATAAGTCATTTGGCGGTTGTACAAATGATATGTTCCTGGCATTAGCCTCTTGGGGTCTAACAAGGATATGCAGACAGACAGCAAGTTAACCAAAACGGATTTTGGTCGTGATTCCTCCAAAGCATGACAGAATAATCTTTCTATAAAACTGTTACACAAGCCAGTTCAAGATATGAGGAGGGTAAGAAAAGGGAGAATAAGAAGAAAGAAGAGAAAATGGCTAATCTTACCTTGGACTGGAGATTTTTGAAGCTAGCGCCGGGGGAGCATATCGAGCTATTGCACAAAGTGTTTCAGCAGCATTAGCATGCACTCCAGGGCAGTCCTGCAAATTTGTAGTTATGCCTATTTCTTTATGAAATTAACAGTGAAAAGAAATAAAGTGTGTATGTTCAGCTAAAGTCAACCTGTGATAGGCAGGAAATTCATTATCTATAATGTGTGGTTCAGGTACTTTGAGCCTTAAAAAGTACTTAAATTTTATCATGAAATGAATAATCTCTGGCACTGACTTCCTAACGTGACACCATGATCAAGGAATCTGCAAACTAGTGTTTGAGCTCGTTCAGTAAAGTAGCAAGAACTTAAGAAACACGCAAATTCAATATGCACAAAGGAAGCACACACAGTCTGATGCATGGATCTTTTGTTACTATAGATAACCCTCCAATTTGTTGTAAACAGACTTGAATTCCATGTGTTCCAAAATGAACCAAGGCAGGCTCTTAAACATTCACACGTGAAAACCAAAGGCACTAAAGAGAAGTAGGAACATAAATATTCATTATTATGCAAGACCACCAAGTCCCTAAGCAACTTACTGATGAACTGAACTTATCCACAATCATCTCCAGAACATTCATATCTTCCAACCATGGAATTGAGTCCAAGTAGTTAGTATATATGTGCTCATCAGCACCAATTAGACGAATTAGAACCTGCTCAAAAGGAAAAACACAAAGATTTCAGATGGGTGATATCATCGAGAAGAAAAAACTGAACAGCTAACCTCCATGATAGATGTAATTCTGATGAGGTCAACAAGCTTCCTGATAATATCGTGATGATCCTGGATGAGCATTAAATAAGCACATCATATCACGAAGATTTGAGTTTCAAATATTCAGCAGAAGCAGTGCCTCCAAATATCCAACCATCCATGTGGTGAACCAGTATACGAAAATATAATTGCATGTATTATCATATAAGTCCAAAAAACAGTGAGTGCGGTCCAAGCTACAGTACAATTAGTTTCCTAATGCCTACTGAAGCCATATTCTTTAATAATAGGTTAAATTACCTGAAACGACTATTACTTCCTCTGTCAAGTCATGGCTACACATGAAAAAGTCCAAGAATCCCTAATTTATTTTTGTAATAACATCAGCTCTTCTTGTCTTGGTGGAGTTGTGTGGCAAATTTCACTTCCAAGATCAAGAGTTCGAGTTGGTATATGAACCCACACATTCAAAAAAAATATTTGTAATAACATATAGTTTTTCCTACCCCACACATGCACACGCGCGCACACAAAAATGTCATTCAAATTCCAGGTTCCATTACTCAACTTCATAACATCCCCTTTCATGTTGACACCAATAGTAAAAAATATCAAGAAGTTACGCACAAAGAACAACCAGAAGCACATTTAACTGGGCATATAGAGTCCATAAGACCACCGGAACCTAGACTTCTGGACAGAAGCAGATAAGGACCGAGGATATTTACAAAAAAATGACTTACTCGTATATAATTCATTAAAGGAATCGTCTTTCGCAGCAAGAGGCTGACAACCACCTAAAATTATGAAAATCTGGATATTAAACACCACCATAGAAAACAAACAATAATACCTGAAATTGAAGAAAGCATAGATAACTTTAAATAAATTTTAGTAAAGCAAACATATAATAATTTTTAGTAAAGCAAACACTGTCTATCTTTGAAAAAGTTGATGGACATCACCCTCAACTGAGCAACCAACCAAAGGACAAAACCATATTGTCCAGTCCCTCCTCCCTCATTTTCTTTTTAAACGAAAAACAGTCCCCTGAGATTCAGATAGTATGAACAAAAATTTTGGGGATGTGATGGATGCTGAAGGTATGCATACACTGAATTTGGGCCATTACACTGGTAATGGGTAACAAAATCCAAAGGTCCCAGGTGCTTACAACAGAAGGGGGTTTGTGGGCTCGGCTTTGAAGAAATGTGATTGTAGGAATGATGGTGCAGGTTGACCACAAAAACTTTTCTGACAGACAAGTTAAGAAGCATGGGCTAACCAATGGGGACCATTATTATTTACGTTCAGCTCGAGGAAAGCACTGACTTCTAGAAGTAGAGGATTACACATAAAAAATTAAAAGTATATATGAAGAGAAAATACATGGTAAGATGGACAGTGGGGATTAAGTCATACAAATTTTTTGGACTCGTCATTCAAAGAAGCTTCCAATCACAATAACATTGGACATGATCGCGGGCTATGCATCATCGCAGGTGAGAAGTTTATTTCATTGAAAGGACAGTAAGGTCTTAATAGCTAACACATTTAGCTTTTTCCTGTTTACTTCTTTTCTAAATTTATCCATGCTATGCATGATCACAGGTGACAGAATGTAACTAATTCCCAAATTTTACGCTCTTTTTAAATCATTCTAATCATACCTTGCTGAAGTAACCTGCCAATGATGTACTATGAGGGCGCTCAGGATCCAAGAAAGAGAAGAGCAGGTTCATAAGCTGTCAACCCAAAGTAAAGAGCCACCTTGTCAAAGTCAAGATCAAAAATAACTTTGTGGAAAGTTCTAAAAAATTCCTACCTCCTCGTCCTCTACCAAAGTTTTGAGTATTATATCAACTTCACAGGTGAAAATTTCACAAGCAACAAAAGGAAACCTGTAAGCACGAGCAATAAAAAAAAAATAGTTATCAGAATCCTTCCACTTTGAAATCAATATAATCATGGTTCAATATGGATCTTGTACAGAGTAGAGTAGCTAGGCAACACACACACACGCGTGTGTGTGTGTGTGTATATTTATATATGACAGCCACGTACTTAAAAGTACGCTGTTTCTCAGCAAACTCTGGAGCTTCTTCCACTATATATCGAACAAGTTGTTCAACTTGAGTTCTTTCCTGCAAACTACAAGAGCAGGAAACTAGTTACTGTGTGACAAATGAGGACCTTGGATTTGCCTTACCTCCTGAATATTTACGCAATAAAAATGGAATGGAAAGAGGACATTTTTTTTCTTTATTTAAAATAGATGGGAAATAAAATACGCATAAACCATGTAAAAGGGAAGCAATGATTCAGATACTTGCAAAAGAGAATCATTATGGAAGTCTATAGCAATAAATCAAGAGACACACATACAAATCCTGCAGATAATTTACACTCGCAAAAAATAACAATTAGATTTACTAATTCTACTATAGGTCCCCAAAACAAAAGGAATACATGTACACATTCGACAACAAAATAAGCCTTTTTCATACTAAAATTTTAGTAGCTCTATGACATCCTTTTCTGCCATTCCAATGTCCGTATTTGAACATATCCAAATACTATTCACATGAAACTAGCAACCAATTTATATTCAACATTTCTAACTAAATAATGAAATCAAAGTCCATTAATAAGTTCTTCTATCATGAATAGAACTTCTCTTGGTAATCAATAAATCCTTTGCAGTTATAGACTGAGATATAACTTTACCAATTGCATCTTTTTTTAATTTAGATAAATGTTGTCATCTTCATCCTCAACTACATTTCATTGCACGAACTGAAAGATGCAGAATTCTCGATATTTGGATGAGCAGCATATTATATCTTATATGCTTGTATGCATGTGTATGATTTTAGAAGCTTATTAATTAAAACAGGCATGCTTATGAATCCAATCCACAAAATGATTCCACATGAGTTACACAGTTAATAAGCATAGTTAATAAGCATGTTAGGCCCTTGTTTGAGCCCCATTTTATCAAAAAAATCATTTTTTCAAAACTCATTTTCAACCACACATTCTCCAATAAAATAATATTACACGGAAAACTTTTTTTTTTTTTTTTCATTTTTAACCTCGCATTCTCCAAAAATCACTATTTAAAAATGCATTTTTCTCTCGAAATGGAGCTCAAACAAGGGCTAGATATAGATGCGTAAAACTTATTCAACTATCTACTATTAATATAACAATCTATTTAGATCCCTCACAAAAGGGGCTCTCAGCTGTAAGCATCGAAATATCGACAGTATATGTATTCCTCATTCAAACAATTCTTCAATTCTCCTTTTTTCCTCCTTTCAACTTCGTTTTCTTAACTTTTCTCATATCTTTTTCCTTCTGTTGTTGTAGGTGGGAGTTTACCCATGCATTAAATACATAATATCTTGGACTTTGGATTTACCATTACCCAGTTTCCATTTTTATGCCTCACACAAGAAAATAAATTAACAGCATCAATCATGGCACTGTTTCAACTTCCACCATTTCTCGTGTATGATGAGATTCAACCAAGTACATTTTCTTACCTACCACTATGACTATGCATTGCTTTACACCATCTCACAAGCCATGCTAAAACCTTCAGTTCAATTGCATTATCCATTCTTTTCTCATTTTCATCCTTCAACATGGCATGAAAGAGTTTGTCTAGAATACATGTATCTCGTACGTAGCTTTTACTCTACTCCTGATCTTCTGTCTCATGCTTCACATATTCATCTACATTGTTCAACCTTTCTTCAAATTCTTCAAAATGTTCTCATTTTCTTGCATTGAATCTAAATTGGAGCCCTATATAAATGACACCAAATCATCCTATATTACCTATTCAAGATTGTTAAGTGGTTAAATTGGATAGAGTTTTGAACTTTGGCATTATTGGATAAGGTGAACCATGAAGATTAACATTTTGAACCCACTATCTTGTTCTGTCATGAGGACATTTTATCAAAGTGCAAAAGACGACATTAAAATGATAAATAAAAGCAGCAACAGTCATTAAATTTTGAATTTGAACATGCGAATCATAGAACAATTTTACAGTGAATCAATTTATAACTTACAAATTAATAAGACGGCCATTAAGTGCTTTGCATTCTTGAATTATTTCATCTTCATCCAAAAGCTCCTCCAGTGTAAAATTTTCCTTGTCTAAAATAGTCTCCACCTGCAATGGAAATGTTATTAGTGAAAGGACCAACATTTTTACTCAAATGTTTGACATTATCCAACCCTTTTTTCTCAACAATTTGAACAGGAAAAGTTGGACATTGAAAGTATATGAATATGTTGAAACATCTAGGGGAAATGACCTCATAGAAAAAAATGGCTAGCGAGGTTATATCCCTCGGCATATAGCAGAGAGCAACATGAACAAGCGTGACATGGAAGAGCATGTAAACATGCACAACTTGAAATTACAACTCAGTCCTCGGGTTGGGCCAGATCCCTAACAAACGTGTGATCAAGACACTAAAAACATGTGATAAGAATATTATTCTCCTATTTAATAAAATAACTCAGGGTTCTAAATCTTTTTCTAAAACGGCTTCTAATAATTCGACAAGTGGAGGGGTCTATACTCTATAGTCTACACCAGACACAGTCCTCTTAATGGCAGTACCACGAGTCAAGATTTGCTCTGGGTACTGTTCCCCTGCCCACCCATCCCCCCAATAATCCATTGCAGCCCAAGATTCAATTAACTAAAAACAACTATACATGACTCGTAATGATTGGATAACAAACTAATATATAATCACTCAGGCACAGCGTAGCAGCGAATGCGAAATGAAATTATATAAATTCCCTTATCTTCACACATCAAGACCTACTGCATTGTCCATACTTGTACACTCACCTAATCAGAGAGTACTCCAGAAAATGCAGATAACTGGGCATCATACCCGGTGCCCACATACACATCCATTACTGGGATACAAATTAGCAATTATAAACAAAACATAATATATTCTGAACACAAAATTAAAAGCACGTACTGGAAATGTAGTGGAGATTCGAGCCAAAGGCCAAAACATGGTGAATTTTGAAGTGTGATGACACGCTTCTAGACTCAAGGCTCCGATGTGTCAACTTAAAAATCTTAGCTTATCTAGCGAGCGTCTCCAACAACTTGTATCAACGATCTTTAGTCAAAACAAGCAGGGGCGGAGCGGTCCTGAGTATTTCACCGATTACACTTGAGGGCGGTCGGTTATAAAGGAAAGGAGAAAACCATGAACAACCACATCAAAAATTCAAGGCAGAGATTGTCGAGAAAATTACTATACTTAAGGAATATTACCATAAAAAACAATAATTTTGGGAGGAAAAAATTCCAAGGAGCCAGAAGAAGAGAGTAGCAATAAGACGGGCCAGGATCCTAGATCGAGGTTGGTTGAAATTGAATCATTCACAACCATCAAATCGAGTGGGAAATCGGCATATAATATCCCAATAGATTGAAATCATGTTTTTACACAAATAAATCTGATATTACGGTCTGATTCCTTGTAGAAATCACTGCAACACGAGATAAAATTGGGGCAAAGATGGTCATGAATTATGAACAAATCCACTCTATTTCCCTCTCCTTCACAGGATATTGTACCCAAATTTTAGTGCAATAACCCATAACCGCTGTCTATTGCTCTATTGATAAGAACTAAACCAGGCCTTGGTTAGATATTCTTTTGGATTAATCCAAGAAAATGTCCTTTTTACACATCCCATCAACTTGAACGTTAATATCGTCCCTTCTTTTTGCATTAATAATAATGTTTTTAATAAGAATAATGCTTCTGTAAACCCAGTTTAACGGCAATTGGGTAAAAATCATGCTTTGAATAATAATTTTTTTAGAATGTGCAGTCAAGAAGTAGAATTTTTTATTTTTATACAGAATATTTTATTCCGTAAATGTAAGCTTGAAAATGAATATGAAAAAATAAAGAATTTTAAGGCTAAATAAAAACGATTTTTTATTCTCTCTTTCTCCGCCAACCTAGTATGCTTCAAAGACAAAATGCTAGACTCCGCCTATATAAACACGTAATAACATAGCTATTTAAGACATAATTTAGGATGTATTTGAACCTCATTTTATGGAAAAATAGATTTTATAAGAGTGATTCTTTTAAAAAAACGTATGCTTAAAAAGTAAAAAAAAATTAAATTTACGTATAATATTATTTTATGGAAAGAATGTGTAATTACAAATGAATTTGAAGAAAAATTGGACTTAACATAAACCTTATGAGCATATCGAATGTGATTACGCTAGTTCACTCAAAATATTTCGAAATATTCATTTGGAAAATAATTTTGATTGATAATGGTAAAGATAGTGGAATAGAATCGACACTCAATAATGAGTTTTGAAAATGTGAGATTTGTACATACAAGAGAGTCCGTCTTTAGTATATAATGACTAGAGAGGGAGATGATTTGTATAAGCAAAGAATTCAGAAGATAAGGTAAATAACCCGACACGCTGTAGGACAAGAAAAACTCATTTTTGCTTCGAGTATTAGAGAGAGTATATGGATAGATTTATTTTACACGGATAACCTTAATCTCAAAATAGGTATTCAATTTCAACCTTAAATATCCTCCCAATTTATAAGCTAATTTCATAAAACTTCAATTTTTGTATATTTTATAGGTTATGTTTGACAGATATGCTTTGTATTTCGACAATTGCATGCAAGGGGAAACTCTTTTGAGGTAGCACAGAAATAAGAATGACGTTTCCGATTGTACCAAAGATAAGCTTGAGGCCATCAACGTGCAAAATGGCACTAATCATGCAGAGAGCAAACACATGCTGCATGGTTAAAGGCTCATTAACTATATTATCATTTTCCATTTTACTGGTGGGAGGTAACATTAATGTAACGGGCCCACTGCCAAATCACATCCCAAAACAAAGTGTTAAATATGTGTACATCACAACCTCGGACGAATCAAATACTATCCCTTTTAGCTGAAAAGTTGAAACAAAAAAGGAGGCCAATATGCATAAAAGCACAAAGCGCCTTCCCATGTTCGAGGTCCAGATACCCACAGGCAACTTCACCAAGGCAAGGCAGGTCAGTTAATCATAGAAGAACACTCTTTTGTGATCTCAAATATCCTCGACTACTGGAATGTGCAGGTACAAGCTTGCTTCAGTTGTCAATGTTATAGCTACATTGGTTGATCGGGGAGAGTGGTAGCATCTACCTCCATACTGTGCCTCTTCTTTCTTCCCTCCCCATGTCTTGACCTTCTCGGCGCCTCATCCTCGCTTTCACTTTCGTCATTTCTGAAGTTGTTTCCAACACTGTACTGATCCTCCGATTGAGTTTTCCCTCTTCGCTGATTTGGTGCCTCGTCTTTGGGTCCAACCGAGCCAGCCATACCTAGATCTGAACCAGAATTAAATCTATCATTCCTATAGCCAGATAAACCTTTCTGATCTCTCTTGGGTCGATTAAAATTTTGTGAAGGTTGTGATGGAGCTGGGAAAAATGGTGGCATACCACCTGGCCGCCCAGCTCGTGCTGGGGTTGCAGCACCTGCACCCATGAAAGGGGGTCTTCCTGGACCCATCACCATCCCAAATCCTCCAGAAGGCCTGCCAGGAAACATCATTCCCGAGCCGGGACCCATGAGCTCACCCGAGAATCTAGGACCGTATGGTCCAAAGCCCCGGGGTGCCATACCAAAAAGATCAGGCATAGGAAAACCATCACCACCCATCATGTTAGGGGGGAATCCCTGCATCCCTGGGAAGGGTCGGGGTCCATGTGCTAGAGGCATGTGAGGAGGCCACACCATTCCTCTGTCCCTTCCCCTTCCTTGAACTTCTGGTCCGAAACCCTGTCCATAGTTTTCATCCTCTTCTTCACTTTCTTCCTCTTCCTCCTCTTCATTATCTTCGAAGGGTACAATATCTGGGTTTTCACTCTCATTGCCAGGTTTGATTCCCTTTGCCTTCTCCTCTTCTCGTTTTGATTCTGCTGCCAGTGAGATAGCCTAGAAAAGAGAAGATTACCATTTTCAACCATCTATGCCAATCGGAACATTTTATTCTTGCAAGAAAAGAATTGCCTAGATACAGTTTAGTAAAATGCCCTACAGTCAATGTCTAAGGTAATTTAAGTACCATAAGTTCACTGTCGGGCTCAAGGTAGAGTAAGGATGCCAACTGCTCTCCAATAGAGGGCTCTAGCTCTTGACAGTCTCTGCTTATCTGCAGTAACAAGAACAGAACATCATCAAAGAAAAACTTACAAATCCCAATTAAATTTGGCCGATGAAAAAAAGTCAAATAACAGGTATCTAAGGAGCTTAGAGCACAAGACACATTACAAGTTTCATTTTCTAGGTTGGGTTAACGTTTACTTGAATTATCTATATTAACTACACATCCCAAGTGTATCAGTTTTCATTAATCCATCTTTTATGAACTAGTGCGAATGTTGCAATTAGTAAAATCAAGGGAAATAAGCTTTGGACAGGTTTATAGATATTTGATTTTTCCAACCAGACGATGTTCCCCGGTTTATTTCCCCCGTTTCATTCATCTTCGAATCCCTATTTCAGCTTCCACGGCAACTTTCACAACTTGAATGGATCAGATTAATTTTTATTTTTTTCATTCCCATCTGTGCTATTGTTAATCACAAAGGGTAGCGCTCCTAAGGGGTAAAGAAAACACGAGATAAACTAAACTTTAACTTCATATGTTTATGAAGTATATCGTTAACAATTTTAGCGTAAGATTTGTGGGGAACCAAAGAGACAAATCATCTGTCTAGTGGACCATTGTAATGTATCATCATTGTATTTGTTATTATAACACATTGTAACGTGCCGAAAAGCATTCCAGATTGCTATTAACGCCTAAAAATATTGACTTCTCTTCAAAATTTCAATTGATTTCAGAATAAAATGAGCTGCAAACCGAGTATAAATTTACCAATATCGAAGTAAATCATAGAGATGAATACAAGAAGAAAGAGTTTCAAGTAAGTACTTTCACTGGTAAGTTCTCATTGAATGGGTTTCTCAAATGCCGCGTTTTATGGAAGGACAATTCACAGAGCTGCATGTAAACATAACGGTTAGCATCCAGATCAGAGTGGTTGTTTTAGTCACCGTTGATGATTTAGAATATGCAACATGTACACCAAATTTAAGTTAAGTTGGAAGTGTTGAATAGAAAATGGAACTGTATCATAGAAAAAAATGCCGAATTGGGGTTTCTTGTAATGTTTCCACATTTTGAATTTGCGAATAAATGGAAGGCGCAAAATAGTAATTTTTATATCATAAATGACCTAAACTTGGAAATAAAACACAAAAAGATGATATTTTGCCCGTGAAGTGATGACACTAAAAGCACATATTACCAATTACTCCAGGTATGACAACTGTTACCCAGAGTGGGTAATAGCTCAGAATTTTGCTTAGACAATTGCCATGTAAGCATTTTGAGGAAGATGAGTGCACATTGTACAATGACCAAATCAAAAAAAGTGCATATGTGCTGATCCATGTGCAAGCTCACATATAATGAAAAAGCATATACACAGCGTCTTTCAGACAGTATTGCAAGAATACAGACAGCCAAAACTTTAAATCCCATCGATGATGATGGGAATACAGGAACAAGTTGACAGCTGAGTATAATTGTTCCACAATTCTAGAGTAAACAACATATAATCGGTCGAGATGAATAATTTTCCCATTCAACATTCTGCATCAAGGAGTGTCGTGCACACATTTTAATAGATGTGGCATAAACAGTCATTCACACCACCATGCTTTATGGTTTTGAAAAATCAGCAACTGCGAAAAGATGAAAGTTGTGGAAGTGATGATGTAACGATCTGAGCTTTTATACCCTAGTCGTTCTATCATATGTATAGTCCGCTTTGGGAGAACTTGAACCAATCTTAACACTCACGAATTTCTATCGCGTTTCCCAATATTCAACTCAATACTTGCTTTATGAGAAAATTAAGTTGAATCCCGACAGCAATTGGACAAAGATCGTTAAAAAACAAGCGTTTTTTTTTAACGACCCAAGACTCGTATCCAAACCGTTATATCATATGTATTATCCACTTTTGGAAGGGTCTAAGCTCATGTTACCCTACACGGATTTTTGTTACGTCCCTCAAGATTCGAACTTAAGATATGTCTTCTGAAACTAAAGTTGAATTCTAGTATCAATTAGATAGCGAGTTTTCTGTAACGACCTAGGCTCATGCCCAAATCATTATATCATAGTTCGCTTTGCGATCATCCAATTGATACCAGGATGCAGTTTAAGTCTCTCAGAAGGCAGAAGTCTTGGGTTCGAATCTTGGGGGACGCGACAAAAATTCGTGAAGAGGTAAGATGTGTCCAGACTTTCCCAAAACGGACAATACTATGATATCACAGTTTGAGCAGGAGGCCCGGGTCATTACAGAAACAACCAAAATGAAGAGATAATTGATTTAAACGGTTAAAAATGACAGTTATGATGGCCATGTGAGA
>CAIGRK010012196.1:0-12264 GCA_903798315.1 Fraxinus greggii | reverse complement strand
TATTGAATTAAAAAAAAAATTTAAACGGGGCGGGGACAAGACACCCGTTACACGTATCCGCCCCGTCCCCGACACAAATCCCCACCACGTTCAGGGCGAGGCCCGCGGATATCGGGTTTGTCGGTTGCCATCCCAATTAACAATGTCAAATATTCCCTTTACAACATTTTTTAACATACATTTTATTCAAAATTTCTTTATTTTCTCATTTATTTATTATAATAACAAACTAAAATCCCGTAAAAATATTTAATCATCTCAACTTTTAATACGTTTTATCTATTTTGTTATCTCATTTTCTATTTATATTAGAAGTGGGACCCAATAAAAAATTAAAAACTAATTACATACAAGTTGTTTTGGAAAAAAAAATATTATGTCAAATTTTGTTATATGATTATTTGTAATTATTTTATTTATTATTGATGATTCGACCCCAATTCAACATTTTGACCCTTGGCCCTTTAATTTCTATGAGTCTATGGCGGGTCGATTTTGAAAATATTGATAAAGAGAGGCATTTGCACAACTTTAAAAATGTTTGAAAATCTAATATCCAAAATTTTTCTCTATAAAACTCCTATCTTGACTCAAGGTAAATTAACGATCGGATTTTCAACATTCTCGACTAAAGGGCACTTTCCGGAAAAATTCACATCAGAAACTCCATCATTCTTTTTTTTACAAACACTTTGGCTGCTAAATAATCCCATAAAAAAAAAATTAAAATCTTTGCCTAATTTCTGGCAGGAAACTTGACAATTGGTTTTAAAAATATTATTCGATTTTTTAGGTCAACAATACCTTTTTCAATTGATTGAAGTTTTTGGATTGTTGTTTAATCTCGTTTGATTGGCAATGTATAGGGCATGTTTGAACCTCATTTTCTTTGTGTAGAATAAATTTTGAAATAATAGATTGATGGAGAATGCGTGATTAAAAAATAAGGAAAAATTTCGAATTTGCGTGTAATATTATATTATTGAAAAATATGTGATTGACATTCGAAGAAAAAAATGTATTTTGAAAAAAGTTATGATCAAACAAGGGCATAATTAAATTAATCACATCCTTGTGGTAAATTGCGCATGTCCGAAAATTTTTGAACATTTTCTCGTTAAATTAAGAATGCAACTTTAGTTAGTAAATAGAATTTTCTTCGTAATTTCTTCAATATTTAAATATATTAAATAATACAAGAAGTTGAGCATTAAAACGTGCAATTAATTAAAATAATCATTATAATAGATTGATCTTCTGCTAGCTAAGACTGAGAATATCAAATCTAGAATTAGTTTGATGAAGGATGCTCAAATTATGATGAATCAGAATCACATGGACGCTCAAGCAGTTCAAGAAAGTACATATATCTACCAAAATAGGTGTATAATCAGCTTCAGCAATCTTTGATGCCTACTTCTGATCCACAAATTACTGATGGCTCATTCAACATGGTTAATCCAAGGGTGATGATGATGTCGATAAATGATGATTCATCAAGCAGTAACAACTAATATATATGCAATGCTGAAAATACTTGCGACAATTATATTTATAGTAATGGTGGTGAAATCCCGGATCCCCATGATTCAGGATTCGTGGTACTAGACAATGTTCCTTTTCCCATTGCTGATCTGCCATTGATGTGCCACTATTTTCCAACCTTGCATCCATTGCCTTAGTTCTTGCGATATCCAATGGTTTCAAATCCTTCCCTTCAACTGCAAGCTGCTAACACTGAAGAATATCCTCGAATGCATGATTTTCAGATCAAGAATTCATGCAGATAAGCTTCTGTTCCGAAATTTAGCTCAGGATTTGATGGTTTACTTTAGATTCGGTAACATGACAGTCTAGCATAGTACTGATTTCAATCTATATATCAGATTAATTCTGCTGATTATAGTATAGTTGTGGCTTTCGTATACACA
The DNA here is from genome assembly GCA_903798315.1 of Fraxinus greggii. Classification (NCBI taxonomy): domain Eukaryota; kingdom Viridiplantae; phylum Streptophyta; class Magnoliopsida; order Lamiales; family Oleaceae; genus Fraxinus; species Fraxinus greggii. The sequence goes on along the minus strand of CAIGRK010012196.1, from coordinate 10,333 downwards.
TACAATCCTAATCCAGGTTATTTGGCTGTGGAATTTGATTCTCTTTATCTTCTGTATACTGTTTCTTGTACTCTGAGCTACTAAGTATATGCACTTACCCGAAATATGACAAATAAAGCAGATATCACAGTTAACCATGATACATGGAAGAAGCTGGAATATCGTGAAATCGAGTGCAAGGGCATGTGAATAACGAATTTCAACATGATGTTATGCGATGAATTTCAAAGAAATATATTTCATTTTGGCCAATAGATAGAACTAAATGTACTGTGGGCGATGAAAGTTAGGGGTTGCTTAACAAAGCTTTTGATAAAAGTTTTAGCAAATTTTAATAAAAATTGTGGGTTCTATAAAATGTGTAATTATAATTAATTGTTTATTTTGACCTTAATTTTTAAGCTATTCCAAACAAGCACTTAATCCAACTAACATAAGCCAGCACAAAGAAACATGAAAACTGACCATCTGACATTGTGTGGATGCATAAAAGGCGATATATTGTAACCACAATTAAGTTCAATTTACATCTACTCTTACCCTTAAAGTAAATCAAAGAGAAATGAATTGATGGGAAGAAACGAAATTCATCTACAAATGACAATAAAGTAAGCACCAATTCAAGACATTTTGGTTCTAATAATAGTAACACTGTAACGGGAAAAGGAATTTTGATCCGTATTAGAATCAGGATCACTCTTTTCATGGGAAAAAACAATGAAAACCTCAATAACAAAAACCCATGTCAAACACTAAGAGCTCGTTTGGCATATGACTTTTGAAAAGCCAAAAGGAGCTTTTGAAATCCAAAAGCTGCTTTTGGACCCATTTGATTAATTTTATAAAATTGTTTATTTTAATTAGAAGATATTTTAGAAGAAACTGGTCCAATGTGACTTTCTTAACAACAAAAACTTCCACGTCTAAGTCTAAATAGAGAACCACCACCTGCTCCCAAAAGCAACAAATAAGTACAGAACATGATAGATGAATAACTTTTCCTTTAAACCACAACACCACACAAATGCAAGAAAACGACATAGTTCATTACAGAACTAATCTCTTGCCCACAGTGGACAAGAGATATAATGCCTACCGCTGATGTGGCAACTTGTGGCATTGCGACATCATCATCAGCAATGTGTAAGTGGCAACGCCACACATTGTCATATCAGCAGTGATATCAGTTATGTACCGTGGGCAAAAGAGTGCAAACAAAATATTGATAGTTAATATAAAGAAAAACTGATCACCACTGCTATCAACAACATAGTTGAATTAGCATAAACACATAAAACCTGCAAGTTAACTCTTATTGACATAATCAAAGGAAAATGGCAAGAACTATTAAAGCTGGACCTTTTGATATTGCCTGTAGTTTAGAAACTACAGTACTGGACATAATCATGTAAATTAGATTTCATAAGTTGGGACATGAAATTGAAGTTTGTAAAAGATCAACTCATATCCTGCTAGAATAATATCCGATCACAATCCTGAGACCCCGATACATATTATTGAGCTTTTCTGTTTTAAATTAAGCAACAAAACAATAGTCATTATGATGTAAAACAAATGGCTGAATGGATTGAAAAAGAACTGGACCGAAAGGGAAATTGGCAATAGTGTAGGTGTGGCAATCGAGTTCCAATTTGAGCCTATAATAGCATTTTGGAAAGAGAACGACAAGATGAATTCTTTATAAATGCTTTTTGGCCCTCCAACATCGTTTAGGACTTGAAAACTGCTTTCTAAATTTTAGTGCTATTTTTGTCATTTAGTTTATTTCAAATTCTTTGCAATTTTAGCCGTTTTAACTAGGTTTTCATATAAACCCTTATAAAAAAAAAAGAATTAGTTCATCGTTTTTTACTACCTTTCAATTAATAAAAATTTGTGAGTTTATTTTTTATTTTTTAATTTGGTGGACTTCAAAATTATATTCTTAATATTTTCATTTGAATTCCTTATTTCATTCCACGTCACATTAACCCAAACACTGAGACAAAAGAAATTACTTCATCCACATGGATATAGATTGACTTATATTCATATTACAAAAAACAGCACATCACACCATTATAGCAACACTAAATTATGGTATACCAATGCAAATACCACCATAACTTTTTCCTCCTATGAAAGGGTTAGACAGACCTAGAGATGGCAACGGGACAGGTTCAGGACGGAGATACTCGAGACTGGGCGATGATCCCCGCCCCGCCCTCCAACCCGTCGGGGAGGGTTTTTTTCGTCCCATCAGATTGGGACGGGTTTTTTTTGCCTTCACTAGATAGACCATGCAAGCATCTACTTCTCAACTATCATCTTTATCCATACAACTCTATGATAGTTGTAAAATAATGACGACCAAGGTTGTTAGAAATCTAAATTGCCAAAAGCATACATTAGAAGAAAGACTAGAAATTTTAGAAGATCGAGTTTCTTTATCTCAACAGACCATTACTAAATGTCAAAATGAATTTATTCAATTAAGAATTTTGTGGGTATTTATCGAAAATAAGTTTTTGTTGCTCCGAAATTGTATGATATTTAACTAAAAAGACAAGAATGTTATTTATGTGTTTGGGAGGGTTTTTTGGAGAATTATACTAATTGTACATTATTTTTGTACAATTTGGATGACATTTGAATATGTGGTAAAATCGAGATCATTGATTGTTTTAAGTTGGAGAAATCAATGGTGAAATTGTGTGTCACATGGTAGAATGTAAAGCAAAATTTCAACTAGAATGTATATGTATCAAAAATGCTTTTTGAGCAAAGTACTATTAGCACTCATCTATAAAAAGTGCAATTGTTTGGTTACGGTCAAAGAATTTATGATATGTCATATATTAATGTGTCAAAGTCTAACATATTAAGCAAAAAAATTAAATAACACGAGTTATAATCAAAGAATTGTACCAAGACGATTTAGTTAATTAATTTTATAGATTTTACAGTGTAAAGAAAAAAAAATATCTAGTCAAATAACTTTCCAAACGTACAATTAATAAAGGGAACTACTATTTTTCATCCATCGTTATTTTACTCTCTCTCTCTCTCTCTCTCTCTAAATTTATCCCTTATGAAATTAAAAAAGTATTATATTCACCCACATTACAATTTAAACATTGTTCTTATTAAATTCATTCATTTAAATACTATATATATATATATATATATATATATATATATCACACTCTAAATTTATCCCTATACAATTTTAAATTGTTTTTAAAAAATACTATATTGATCCCCATTACATCATAACATTACTCTTATTTAATATATTCATTTAAATACTATAGTATGTGTTTGGAGAATATTATTGAGAAAAGAATGTATTTTAAATAGTGATATGATAGGAAATATGCGGTTAAAAAGTAAGGAAAAGTTATTAATGTGATGAAAAATATTATTTTATTGAAAAATGTGTGATTGGAAATGAGTTATGAAATACTGTATTTTGAAGAATGTGTGTTGGTTATATATGAAAGTGGGGAAGGAAGAGATTTTGAAGATATTCCTCACAGAAAGAATATATATGAATCCATGATGTTTCCATTTCGAAAACAGAGTTTGAAGAGGTTTGGTAAAATAATGGAAAGATTTTGAAGGGTTGATATCTGGCAATTTTCCAGATCCAGTTTGAATGACTTTCTTTTAGTTTGAGGGTTTATTTTTTCAGAGGTTTTCTTACTCTGTGGATTTGCAAAAATGGATTTCTTGAAGCTAAAATGGTTTTTTGAGAGTTTGAAGAACTTTGTCCTTCATTTTTTGAATCATGAAAGAATTTTGAATATAGTATTCGAGTGAAAGAATGAGAATTGAAGACTTTTTATGATTTTTCTTCGGAGAAGAAGAATTCATCTCTTCTTAGTTTTTTCTCTCAACTTTGTTTTGCAAAAACTCTCTTGTTAAGAAATCGGTACGAAATTTTGATTTACCTTATATATATAGAATTTCGAAATCAAAGCAAGATATGATTGCTCGCTATCTTGCGAAAATTTGCTTTGAAACAAGATTTTTTATGTCTTTTTATAAAACGCCCTTTGCTCCTTTACAATCTTTTTTTAAAACAAATTTTTTATTGATTAAATCATCTTGAAATTTTGAAATGTATAAAACAATAGCTAAATTTATTTATTTTTTTTTATAGTGGAATAATTCTTTTGAGAGTTTAGTCCAAACACCAAAATGAAATCTAACCAGCTGTTCTTGACTAGATTTGACAGGAATTTGCTTTAGGACTCCACCAAAATCTATATCAGACGCATCCGTCTCAACAATAATAGAGGTTGTGGGGTCAAGGATTGAAAGACATGGTATATTTTTGATAGCATCTTTAACTTTTTGTACAGCTAAAATATGCTCATGACTCCAGGATCAGATTCTTTTGTAGTCTTTTTGAAATGAGGAGCACATAGAATCCTTATCTCTTTGATAAACTCGCTCACATAATTGACACAGTCTAAAAATAGCTACAAACTTGATTTTTCTAAGATTTCATAGGAAAATTTGTCGGTGAAATCAAAACTTCTTTGAATAGGTATAATGGTTCCTAAATACATATTATGTCCTAGGAATCTAATGATTGTTTCACAAAAAACAACTTTCTTAGCAGAAACTACTAAAACGTTGTTTATGACAACAAGAATGAATGTATTGATATGTTTAAAATATTGTTTTAATCTTTTAAAAAATATAAGAACATCGTCAATATAAAAAATAATGAAATTTTGAAAATGATTGAAAATATCATTCATAATTTTTTAAAATTTAGAAGGAGCATTTTTTAAGCCAAACAGCATAGCGTTCCATTCATATTGACCCAATGGAATATTGAGTGCAGTTTTATATCTATCTTCCTCCTTAATTTGCATATGTCAAAAACCTGATTTCATATCAAATTTTGATAAGATAACAATTTTGAATAATCTGTTACACAGATCTTTCTTTTGAGACAATGTATATCTTATCCATTGAAGAACTTTATTAAGAGGTTTATAATTAATAACTAAGTGAGGAGCACCCCGTTCAATTTCAGTAGAATTATTGATATAAAATGTTGAACGACTCCAATGACATTTACTTGGACCAATAAGTTTTTTATTCAGTAAGTCATTGATTTTCTTGATACAATAATCAAGTAATTCCTTATTCATTTGACTAGGATGAGACTTTGTAGGAATATTTGATTGTTGAAAATCGGAACTGTAAGGACGAGAAACAACATGTTTTTTCCTATTCCAAAAAACATTTGGAATAGTAGAACATATTTTTTCTTCAATTTTCCTTTGAAGAGAAAATTTTTTTCAATAATTGAAGAGTTTTTTTAATTGTTCTTCAATTCTTTAAACTTTAATTTCTTCTTTGAGAAACTATATATGTTTCTTTTTGTAATTAATATTATTAATTAATTTTGAAGTAGATGTTTCTTTCAAAGCATTCACATCTTTATAAAATGGAGAATTTGTAAATTCGAAAAATATATCATCCCTCAATATACTGATGGTAAGACATTTTGAATCAGCTTAAAAATGATAAATTTGAACAATGAAATAAGTGCCAAGAATGACTTCTTGGTCTAAATCTTTAACTAGGTAAAATATGTTTTTAAAACAAATACTTGAAGTACAAACATGGGATTTTGAAAGTTTGTATTAAATATTGAGTTTTTTTTACTAGTGGCACCATATAGAAGCTCAATAGTTTTCTCAAAATACTTAGTAGGGATTAACCCTTCCATAATGCAGTTTTGATCAGCACCAAAATCAATTAAGATTTTAGTATGAAGCTTGAATTCTTTGTTAACCACAATAGTCATATTACATTACGATTTCATGAAAGTCTTGAACTGTATTTTTTTCTTCCGAAGAATCATGAAAATGATTGTTTTCTTATTCTAAGTTTTTAGTTTTTAAGGAAACGAGTTCCATTTTGGCATCCTTTATTTGTTTTTCCAATGAAGTGACTTGAGATTTCATCTCATTAACTTCATGCTTCAATTCGGATTATGAAGTCTTAGAACAAGATTTTTTGAAAATCTTTCTTCTTTGAATCGCCGTAATATGTTACTCATATTAAATGGAGCAAAAGGAGTTTATGAAGGTAAAAGAGAAGAAAACTTGTTCTTTAATTGAGGGTTCTCAATTTTCTCAATTATTTCTTGAATAAGTTTTCCTTTTTTGGTAAGAACGTTTATAGTTTTACAACCATAAACTTTTTTATTTTCACTTGAGGTAGAAGAGGAATTTGAACTGGTTTCAATATTAGAATCTTCATGATATTAATAACTCATCTCATGCTCAGAATCAGAATTTTCTTCTTCTGAACTCGAATTGTGCAAATTAAAAACTTTAAATTTAATTTCTTCATCAGTTTGAAGATTGTTAATCTTACCCTTCATAAGACATTTATTTGAAGAATGACCAGTTTGATTACACTTTGAGCATGTAATATTGGAAGGTTTTGAAAATTTCTTTTTTGAAAAATTTCTTTTTGAATTTTTCTGAGGATAGTTTTGAAAAGTGTTTTTCTTTTGAAAAGACTTTTTCTTTAAATAAGAAGGAAAATTTTTCTTTTTGGATTTTGAAGATGGGAGAGAGATCTTTTCAAACCCATATTGTTCAGAAAAAGTTCCTAGTTCTTTACGACTATCATGCCTTTCTGATTTCAATTTGGCTTTGAGCTTAACGTCATTACATAATGCTAATCCTTCCTCATTAAGGAAATTAATATATAAGGAATAGTATCATCATATTTTTTTTGATAGAATTCCTAATTCTTTCAGCAAAGAATTTTGGAAAATAAATCTTTCTAAAAAGATTGATAACAATCATCTCTTATCATGACTCTGTTAATGAACATATCCTTATACCATCGAAAATGATGAAATTTAGGACATCTTAAATTGAATAATATCTTAGATGACCTATCTTGAAGAGTAGTTGGAGTACCAATGAAGTGCTTTAGTATGGTATAGAATAAAGTATTGAAGCTATCATTATTACTTTGATCATCGGTAGCATTACCGATTTCTAATCTATCTTCATCATTGAGATAGTTATTCTAACAGAATTTAATTTGTCTAGTGAAACCAGTGGTTAAATTAACACATGCATTTGTATGAGAGATTCTTCGAGTAATGTATGCATTATTACATACTACTATATTCTCGATGAATCTAATAATTTGAAATTCAATAAGATCATCAAGATTCCATTCAATGATTTCATCTCCTGAACATGATCTTTTTTGTTCTCTCTTTTCCTCATATAGCATATCAGGATAAGATGGACGATTATAGTATGTTGGAAGTTTTGAATTGTGATTTCTAAATTTATTAATTTGAAGATGTTCATCTTCACTAAATCGAGATTCAAGATTATCAATTGTATTGATATTCTTGAAATTTCCTAATTTAGAAATTTGATTAGCAAGTTCTTTTAAAATACTCAACTCAGAAGACAAAGTATTTCCTTTTAGTTTTGGAGGTATGTTAGTATTAATAGGTTTGAAAATAAGATTTGATTTAACAATATCTGAATTTATGGGCTCCTTTCCCTCCCTTTTGGATGAGAATGTCTAGACTCAGAATTATTCTCAATTCTCGACAATTGAAAGCAAACGAATTGAAGAACAATATTTATATAATTGTTCTGAGAAATAATTGTTTGACATCTTTAATTGTTGGAGTGGATTCTTCTGTTCGAACAGTGAAATCTGGTAAATTTTTGGGTGGAGATGCAATAATTTCAGTGTTTTCATGGGAAACAATGATTTCTTGCATAGGAGAGTTTTCAGATTGAAATGTTTGAGCAGAAGCAATTTTTCAAGTTTTCTTGTTAACATGGGTGTTTTGAACAGATTTATTCTTTGAAATCCTTTTACAAAAAGCTTTGAAATATTACCATTCATAGAAACTAAAATCTTCAGGAGAATTGAAAAATTCTTCTTGTAAAGATACGGTTTCATCTTTTGAAAACATTTTCTTAAAAGCATGTCTAAATTTTTTTAAAGAAGGAGTTTCATCAGTTTTAAATTCATGTCTTCTATCAATTTTAGAAGAAATGACATTAAATTACTGCTCAAGCTTTTCTGAAATAAGTATATCTGATAAAGTCAGAGAATCAGGTTGTTCTGATTCTTCATCTTGGTCAGAGTACTTAGTTTTAGGAATTTTTAGATTAAAATTTTCTCCTTTGAGTTTATTAGAAGAGCTTGAAAATCTAGCAGATTGAAAAGAAATATTCTCATATCTGTATTCAGATCTAGAATGAGACCTTCGAAGAGTATTGGAAGAAAAGGGTTTATCAAAAATAACTTTTATATGTCTATCAGGAAATGAAATAATTTGATTTAGAACTTTTCTAGTTGGAGCTAGAATTGAATTTTGTGCGTTCTCAAAATCCTATTCAAGTCCTCCAGATTGAAGATCCCAAAGTATTCTTTTAGGAATCATAATGCTTGAGTGAAGAGGATTGACTTCTACCAAAAGACTTTCGCCTCTAGGAGAATATCTAAAAGCACGAATATTGAATTGAGTGTTCATAAGCTTGCAATATATTCCATTTATTAAAGCAAATGATTTTGAATGATCATCAACATCAAAACTCTTAGTTTGAATGTGAAAATTTAAAGCATTAAGAATAACTCCATCTTGAAGACTACTTGAAAAATTCGGATAGCAATTTGAAAACATTGAACCACTTTTGAGATTAGACTCAAGTATCGATAATAATGAATGTTCAAACCTTATAGGTCTTTTTATCTTTGAGAGTTAAGAAAATATGAATGTCTAGAACTAGTCTAAACAATGGTTTGATAGCAATTTGAACAAGATCCGTATGAAGATATTTAAATTTATTTCTATGAGTTTGAATAGCTTTTTTGAAAATAAATTTATCAAAAGAATTTGATTTTTTATAGCAATATTTTGTTCAAGAGTTTTAATAATATAATCTTGACGAAAATCAAACACTCCTATTTCATAGATAGATTTAAAATCTACTTTTGGAATAGCCCAGTTTTGAAGTTTTTGTTCAATTTGAAGTTCATTTGAATTAAAATAGTTTGATGCAGATGCATGATCTTAACTAAATTCTTCTTCATCATTTTGAAAAATGTTTGACAAATTATCATCTCTACTATTTGAACTACTACCTTTCCTAAACCAATTAGACATTAAAGATATAATTGAATAAAATGAAACTACAGTAACATACCACTATAGAGACAATACTGTATGATAGATTGATGCTTCACAGAGCCTACAACGTGACCACCAATGCCTACCCCCGCTTTACGGCTACCAACGCTATTCAGTAGACATCCAGACTAACACCAATTTTTCCTTTGACACAGTACCTATAACGACAAGACATGCTTGGATACATAAATTGGAGATTTTGCTTGTTAATTAGGGGAATTAGCTTAGGTGAAGCTTGAAGGTTAAGATACTTAAATTTAAGGAAAATCAAATACTTAAATTGAAGGAAAATCATAACACATTGAGGGATTGACTTCCATTGGTTAAACCCAATCAAACTTGATCAGTAAAGTAATCAATGGTGATAATTGAACTTTTAGAATAAACACCCCCATTAGCAGAATAAATAACAATATGGATGGAAAACCCCCCCCCATTAAACCCGATACCCGCGGAGCCCCGCCCCGAATGGGGCAGGAATTACCCACTTAATCGGGTACTTTTTCCTTTGATCAAGACAATGCTCGGAGGGAACTTGGAAGTAAGATAATCTTGCATGAGTATCCACTTTCAATAGTTGAACACATTGGATTTAGAAAATTTACGAATGCTTTGCAACCGTTGTTTAAGAATGTTTCTCATAACACTATAAAGAATGATATTTTGAAATTTTATGATTACGAGAAATTGAAAGTGGTGCGCTTATTGGAGAAAAACAATGGCAAAATTGCAATTATTACAGACGTGAACGTCTAATCAGAAGATCAGATTCACGGCTATTACTGTGCATTTTATAGATGAAGCTTGGAAACTTCAAAGTCATATTATGAGGTACTTCGTTCTTGTACAAATTAATTAGCTTATTTTAATGATCCATTTAAAATTATTTTTGTCACATTTATCTTGTTTTTATTTTAATATAGGTTCATATAAGTACCGTGTCCGCACACGTCTGAGGCATTGAGTACATCATTGATGGACTGTTTATTGGATTGGAATATCGATCGTAAGTTGTCTACTTTGACTGTCGATAATTGTACTACAAATGATGTCATGATCAACATTTTCTTAGATAAGCTTTCTAATAGTTCCTTTTTGTTAAATGGTGAATTTTTC
>CAIGRK010012110.1:0-12690 GCA_903798315.1 Fraxinus greggii | reverse complement strand
TTGCTTCAATTAGGGTTTTTAGAGATTATATAAAGTCTTATTTCGGATTCATTAAATATTATTGACGGCTACTATTTTCTTTGAGTTCAATTGTTCTTGTCGGATTTACGTTTGTAAATCCAAGACTTCCGTTCTGCGTCAGACGACATCCTCCCAAAGCGGACAGTACGTAAGATAATAGCCGAACACACAAGGCTCGAGTCATTACAAACCTACCTAGAATGGAGTACCTAAAAAGATATGAGGCGTGAAAGTGAAAACCAAAATATAAGTAGCAATGATTGGGGATTTAGGAGTGGTTTGGAAAATTCCCAGACTGAAGTACTGAGAAACTTTGACATACTTGGATAGTTTATGTCTAAGGTTCGTTAGTTTTCCCAAAGTGAAATCAAGTCCAAAGTATTCTGCACTGCGTAGAGCCTTACTGCAACCAAATACACAAATACGTTTTTCCACACCTTTTATGGTTACATTTCTTTTCTTCTTTACTCCAAATTTCAAAAATTGCATACGATGAATTGACATCATTTAAACTCTCAGATGCGCACTCCAGGATACCTTAACAAATAAACTTCCCTTTCTTGTATGTAAAGACAAGACAAGAAACAAAATACTAAATGAGCCAAAAGAACAAACCAGGTCTAGACTTCAAGAAACTTCGGTCCAAACTTGGCCCCGGAATGTGTCAGCATCTTTTTTTTTGATTACCTGTTCCTGTCAACAGAACCAAGTTTACAGTGGAAGAATTAATATTCTTAAGTGAAACGCAAAAGAAATTGGAAAGGAATTAAAAAAAAAACAAAATGGATATGCAAATGCCGAGAAAGGAAGTATAAATACGACAATTAGGACATGTTCAGTGCCCAGATGAGTTCTCATTTACTTGCGTGTAGACCAAAAAACGGGTATGCAGGATGGTAAAGTTTCAGTTAAATATTCAATATCTTAGAGCTGTGCATAAATATCCAGTGCTGATAATCCAGACATCGAATTGTTTTGGACTTTCGGCAAAATTTCCAAAAGTGATAATAATCGCTGAGGAGTGCTGTTGAATTAACATATCACCTGTTAGACAAATCAAGTGGTTGTCTCTGACCCTCGCGGCCTCGCCTGCACTACCCCTCCTTTTGCTGAGCTCAATTCTCTGCACGAAGCATTCTTGTTCCTACTGCTTCCTCTGTCAACGGCTTTCGCTAAAGTCGACTGGTCTCTTGATCTCACAAGGTCCTGACCTGATTTTCCCTTGAGAGTTGATAATGCTAAACCAGTTGCAGTATTGCAAACTTACCTCTTTTTAACATTATTCTGTAACCTCATGGGCATCAATTTTCTCAGTCCACGCACAAGCCAAGTCTCTTTGTTGTGTGGTCTCTTTCCTCTTTTTAACATTTTTCTGTAATAGACCCCAGAGACTTGGCTTGGAAAATTGGGTTATGTCTCGTTGGGGCGTTTCGTCGAACGGTTGGAGGTTGTTGTTCCGATGACCACATGCTGACAAAGGCAGGGTGGCATTTCCTCAAACACCTGGAGACGAGAGTAACTTTGCAGTCGATCAGTGTCGTGTTGTTTTTTGGGCAGCAGCTGATGGGTTGCTCTTCAGTAGGATGTAATGGTCTCTCAATTTGGTAATTTGGCGTGTTTTGCGAGTTTGACCCTAAATATATCATCAGGCCCAAACCTTGTGGAGCCATTTCATGGACTTCTGCAGGGTTATTAATGGGCCGAGGCAGCCCTCCTTGGGCTCAACTTGGCCCAATGGACGAGCTGACTCGTGCTCGCTTTGGGGCGATCCGAGCAAGAGTCAGACCATTCCAAAAAAGTTGACTCGTGCATGCCTCTTCAGTTTTCATGGGGACGAGCTGAGCCAACTCATCCACCCAATTTTTCAATTTTATAACTCAAATGAAATTTTTATAGAACTTAACAAAGTTGCAAATTTGTTAACCGTGAAACTCAAACAAAAAAAATTCTAAAAGTATAATAAAATAAATTTGAAGTTGTAAAAATCATCTTCTTTTATCCTGATTTGGGGATGGCTACATAATAAGTAAACGGTGTTAAAATAGTACCCAAATGAAAACTTGAATCAATTTTGGTTGTGTTTTTAACCTTGTATAGCTAGGTTGTCACGCTTTGACTCGCGTGCCAACTTATTCAAGCCTGCAAGTGGCTTACATGAGAATAATCTAACTTGACTCATCCCGCAACTCACTTTTGGACGAGCAATCCATCCCACTTGATACACATAAACCTCTTATAGCAAACAATGTCAGCATGGGTCGGGAGCGGCCCTCCCCATTTTCTTGACTCATTTGGGATTTTTGGGAGGTGCCCGCCATATTTACTTCTTTGATTCTATAATTTTACGTTTTTTAAACAAATTGTAAATTCAAAAAAATAAACAAATAAATAAATTTGGGATAGGGACCATGATACCGGGTGGGAACAGGAAGGGGGTGTTTTTATCATCCTAACTCTCTAGTGACCTAGTCTACTGGCTCCACAACTTGTGACGACCTTGAGGTTTAGACATTTAGTGCATGTTTGGTTAAACATAGAAAATTGAGTGATAAGCAAATTTTTATATCCTTATTACCAACTTGAACGGGTGGATTAACGTTTACAAGTGGACTTGACATTAGCATTGAATGTCGGCTAAATCTATTTGGACACATTTTTTACAGTTAAAAAAAATGAGTAAATGTTATAAGGTAAAAGAAAATAAAAAATGATTGGTCCAAATATATCATAGACTATAACCGCATTTTTTGACTCAAAATGATCCCAAAATTGAAATTTCCATCCAACAACTCGTCAAACTCTTGTTCTTTGTCCTTGCATTTAATGGAGTGTAACTTGACAATTATTAATATGTCCACACTGACATCATAGACTGACAAGTATGGCCGTGTCTGGTTCTGATTTCTTGCAGATTAAAATTACAAAATTGACTGTTACCTTATCTATGAGGACCCCACATGAGAGAGACAATCAACTATTACGGCTGGAACCCATGACAACGGTCAGATATTGGGTAAAAATCAGATAAAAATCTCCTCCCAAACAAGCACTATGTATGTTACTAGATATTCATCTCTGTTAATAATTTATTAATATTCTACTTGTCATTAATACTCAATATCCAAGAATCGAACTTAAGTTTTACTAACATTATTATATGGAGGGATGACTTATGTATCAGAGGAGTAAATCAAAGCACCAACCTCGTGACCGCATGGTTCTGATTGGAAACCAATTATTGCAATTTGGTCCCTTGACTTTTTCACAATGCATTTTGATCATTTTCATTTGTAATTTTCGTTCTTTATCTTCCAATTGTATCCCATTGAGCTCATAGCATCTTCAATCAATCTCTTGTGGTCCGATCCAATTATTGGAATGTTGCATTTTAGTCCCCATAATTTGGATTTCACTGTTTTTACTTTTTTTTTTTCCATTGTTTCTTACAATTCTTCATCCAATCGTTGAGTTATACCTACTAAACACAATATACAATAAATTAGGCTATATTTCATCAAAAAACTATAAAATGTCATTGTTTTAGACTCTAAATAAGTGCATATACTTGTCACGTAGAATTCTCCTAGAGCTTGTACGTGTATTCAGAGGCTAGATATACCGTGTTTCAGAATTTTCTATAGTATATTCAATACATGAAATTTAATATTCAGATGAGAGAGATTTTGTAGGATGGAATCCAGACATTCCTATTTACATATAAGTTGGTGGAAAGGTTCTAAAGAACTTCCTTCAGGCATTAGATTAATTGAATTTCCACCATCTATTTGAGGTGGAAGCTACAAATGGAAGCAAAGGCCCTAATTTTCAAAGCAAGGAAGGGACTGTTGTAAACAAGACGGAGGAGAAAGAATCACATTTCTTCCAAACTCTCTTGGGCACTTTCTTTAGTTAACTACTTGGTTACCTTTTAGCTATCTAGTTGGGTAATGCACGCAGATTGGTTACATGGTCAGTTGTGGAGGTTGCGAAAGGTTTGATTGCATTAGATCTTCACGTAAATGTAGCAATGGACTGAATGGAGCGACAAAGTAAACTGCCAACTCCAAACTATTTGGAGTGGGACTTCTGCTGCTTCTGTTTTAGTTAGGTAGAGCCTGTCTTAGTACATTGGTTGTGGGGTTAGCTGAACATGAGGTTGGTCGTAGTTTTATGCTCTCAGTATGCATTAGAGGAGCTAAGTTGGCATGTGTACTTGGAAAGGCCAATTTCTAGGTCTGTGAGAACAGGCCCAATTTGCCTCAGTTTTTAACCATTGGAAGTTAATCGAATGCAACGCCGACCTTAAGATAAAGATATTTCTAGTTTTCGAATGATAATGAGTTATTTGTTAAGTGCAATTATGAAAAGTTGAACATCTGAGATTGGATTTCAGACCTTTTAGGCATAGTACTGTTTCTAGTCAAGTTAATGGTCGAGACAGAGGGCTTCAACAACGTGGGACTTCTACTAAAAACACTGTGGATCCCAACTTTCATGTTAACTTTATGACCTGGTCTGCAAGCTACGATGCCTCACACTGGAAAAATTACACCCTTTGTCACTCAACTATGTTGAATAACATCAAAACAATTGAAAAAAAAATCATCTTGCCAATTGCCAAATGGAAAATTAAAAAAATGAACTTCATTAAAAACTTTAATGTCTTTCAGGCTGAATTCACTGAGTTGCATCTCTATGTAGTTTTACCAGGTTAAATTTTGGCTCAATGTGCCACTTGTTGCAGAATGAAGTTTTCACTTAACATCAAGAAATGAGAACATTTTATTTAGGATATCAGATTGAATTTTCAATTTGCTGAATGAGTAATTATCATTACAGTTCAATTTATAACTTAACTGCTTTTTGTGCTACCACCACCAAATTTCTCAGTGACTATGTCATATAATTTACAAATGGTACGATATTGTGGAGGTTTAATGCATTTTTGTACACCTGAAAGCAGCTATAACATAAAGTATCCCTGCTGCGTGGCTGATGGAGAAGTACTGGAGTAGCCTAGACGCGCTCTTCTGAACCGCTTTTGAGTTGAATTACGTGATTCTCCATGATTTCTGAATTTTGTAATCTTTGATATGGAAAGATTGGGTTACATAGGGTAAGAAGCCCAATAACGATCACTCATTTCTTACACACACATTGCAGATTGTTATACCAATTATTTTCTCCATGATTTTTGAATCTTGTAATCTCCAAACAATTGAACGAGAATTCGTCTGCCTTTATGTTATGATGTGTGGCAAAAATTATTTTTACAGTAAAGTAACTTGCATTTTCTTCTTCCTGCATGAAATTTCTTCTTATCCAGTACTCAGTCAAATCTTTATTTTCTAGCCTATGTATTGGGATTTTCACCTTTTAAAAACGATAACAATACAGAAAACAGAATTGAAAAAAAATGTGAAGCAAGTTTTCCATGAAACTTATAATAGTTGATGCGAAAGTAGAAATCTGTCAAGAGACTGTCCGAACCATGAGCACATCCTGTCTTCAAAAGGCATCTGGAACGCTTATATATGACTGGAATACCCCCATTGTATTCTCATTACCAATTGCTCAGTCTCCAATCCTCCTCCCTCTATATTTTTTTTCATATTCGGTCTTCCTTCTCTTCGGGTTAAGCAGCTATTTTAACACTGAAAAAGAACTTTTCACATTTCGCTTTTTGGTTGTAATTATCATCTAATTTTATAGGTTGAAATTGACAATGTCGTTGCAAGAATAGAGAAAACCATTTCATGCGATAACAAGGGGTGAAACACGGGGATCTTACAAACCATCTCCTTATTGAGGTACATCCTGAATTTATGTTAAACATTAGGCAACATAATTTATACTGGAGGTAGCCAAGTGATCATTATTGGGCTCCTTACCCTATGTAACCCATCTTTCCATATCAAAGATCCAAATTCTGGAGCTGTTTGCCTAGATTTTGTAGTGAAAGTAATCTTGTAAGATAGTTTCTCAAGTCTGCTGTTGAAATTTAGTCTCGCAGGTTCAACCTTCAAAACTGCACCCTTAAGTGGTGAAATTACAGCATGGTAGCTAGAATTTGGAGGACCAACATTCGTGACTGTTCTGCGTAGGGTCACAGATGTGACGTTTGCTGTCTCCGGGAACACAACGGAGATGGCAGGGTAGTTCAAATCCCCAGGATTGCGAAGAGAGTGTCGGCAAGTTCTGTTGGAGAATTTCTCAAATACTACTAATTGGGAGGGTTCCAGACCTTGTGTACACAGGAAGTCAAAATAATCCTGTGTTCCAATGTCATAAATCAAGCCGGGGTCAAGAGCTTTCACTGGATTTACGTGTCCTGCACCATGGTCATATGGTGAGGAAGGTCTGGCTGTTGAGGCATCTATCAGAGAATTTTGGTTGTTGTCATGAATATAAGCTGTAGTCATCAATGCAGATTTAATTGCAGCTGGACTCCAATCTGGATGCTTGGACTTGAGCAGTGCTGCAATGCCACTAACATGTGGGCATGACATCGAAGTTCCAGACAATATATTGAACTTCGTTCTTCGATGGTCTGTAGGTAAACTCGATGGTCCCAAATCTCCAGTCCAAGCGGCAAGAATGTTCACTCCTGGTGCCACCAAATCAGGCTTCAGAATCTCTAGTGACAGGATATTAGGTCCTCGGGAGGAAAAAGCGGCCACCACTGGAGATGGCCTAATTCCTAGCTTGGTCCCAAGGAATGTTAAAGTTGCAGTAGCATTTCTACTTGTTGTAACATAATGCTTGATCGTTTTTCCTTCGGTTTCACCAACTGCAATTGCCGGGAGAAGATGACAATCTGCTACCAGCTCCTCCCCATTGGCTGCAGTGTTCGCCAAAATCATGCCTACTCCTCCAGCATTTTTCACCACCTGTCCCTTTTGAACTCGGGGACTAATTCCACGATCGCATATCACTATTTTTCCTGCTGCAGAACGACCAAGGGTTCCTTCTAAGCACATTGAACTTGGTGTGGGAATGGTTGAGTTACTTCCATGATAGATTAAAGGGTACTGCTTTTTTGTGGAAAGGTTTATTCTGCCTTTGTATAGTGAAGATCCAGTCAGATATTTGCCTGTCCCGAGCTTAATAGTGGCCGGGAAATCTCTATCCATTGTGCTGGCTCCAACTGTAGTGACCCACGGAGAAACATTCGTGAGGCTAATGGGATCTGGTCCACCATTTCCAGCCGAGCAAGAAACAAAAACTCCCTTCTCCATAGCCCCAAAAGCTGCAATGGACAAACTGTCCCGATGATAAGATGAAACTCCACCACCTAAAGAAATGGACAAAACATTGACTCCATCAGCCACGGCTTGATCAACTGCAGAGAGAATGTCTGAGCTAAAACACCCTCCAACCCAGCAAACTTTATAAGCTGCAATCCTCGCTCCAGGGGCCATCCCTCGGGCTGTACCATAAGCATAACCCAAAAGGTTCGCACCAGGAACTGGAGCACCGGCAACTGTTGCTGCAGTATGAGTGCCATGGCCGTCTTGATCTCGAGGCGATTTATACTCTTCTTGTTCATTAATTTTGCCTGAAGCTGCCTCATACCCACGGTAAAACACTCTAGCTCCCACTATCTTTCTGTTACAGTGATGTTTAGCGAAACCGCGACCTACATCACACGTGCCTTTCCAGTGAACAGGAACCTGTCTCATAGAGCTATCATTGAAGCTCGGGCTCTCTGGCCATATCCCGGTATCCAGCACGCCTACAATAACATCATGATCAGATATTTTGTGAGACCAGACATGCATTCCATCTTCCCGCTCGAGCCCAAGGAACTTAGGACTTCTAGTGGTGTGTAACTGGTATACAATCTCGGGGAAGACAGCAACCACACCGTTTTGTTCTTGCAGCTTCTCAACTTCTTCTTCACTTAGCTGAGCAGCAACTCCATGAAATGCAGTCTGGTAAGTGTAAAGCATCCTGTCACTAACTGTATCTTCTTCTTTTTCGGGTTTTGATAATACTGATTTTATCATTGATGAGTACCATTGTTTATGGTCACTGAATTCTTCTGGTTTTGCCCACTTATCTACTTGTATTATGTATGTTTTCTTTGTTGATGGGTTATTATTGGTACATGAAACTAGGGTGATGAAAAGAAAGGTGGACACAAGAACACACAATTTTCCTGAAATCCGTACCATTTCTCCAGGCAGAAAGAAAAAAAAAGGCAAAATTGGGTTGAAGAACTAGAGATTTGAAGTGAAAATAGGAAATGCAGAGAGAACTTTACTCAGTCATCTTGTGTAGGTTATAAATGTGGTGGTTGCTCCATGAATGACATTTTGTATTGTATTTAGTACAATTGAATAAGGAGGGTCATTGCGTACATTTATTTAATGCTTTCTTTTTACTTTGGCTAAATTCCTTTAGGGGTTCTCAACCTTTCCTAAGTGTGACATCAATGTCTCCAACCTTTAGTTTGTGCCATCCCGTGTCCCCGACCTTCAACATTTTGCACGAGGTGTCCAACTTGATGGAGACCATCTAAATAGACGGTAAAAATCCACACAATAGGCACGTGATAAATGTTTAAAGGGTATATTGTCCAAAAATAATCTCCATCCACTTTCAATACTACTTTTCCATGATTTGTTACTTTAAAACAAGTATTTAAAGTGAAGGGAGATTATCTTTTGACAATTATACTAATCAATCATTTATCAGGTGCCTATGGCGTGACTTCTTACCGTGTATTTAGATTTTTTTGTTGATTGGGACATCATCTGCACATTATTAAAAGGTTGGAATCATGTGGTGACACAAATCAAAGGTTGGAGACATAGATGTCACACTTAGAAAAGACTGGACGCTGGGGGAATTTATTCTTTCATTCTTGGACTAGTTTACTTTAATTCTAGCCCACTTTACTACTTAATGCCACCAAATGGAAAGTAATGGTGAGTGCTGTTCAATCGGTGACACATTGGACAATAATTACAGCAAAAGATGCCAAACAAAGCTGTGCTGGGCTCTTCAATGTCTGTGCCCACCCCAATAAAAAAAGGTGGTTCAAAGCTGTCAAACGGTAGAAATTATTTAATGTTGATCTGATCCTCAAGTGAAGCCAGCACACTGAGATTCAAGCTTTAGCTTAATTGGTTAGGATAATTCAGATTTTATTCTAGCATAGAGAGATGTGGGACAACACACTGAGAAACTCAATAATTTCGGCAAGAGAGGTTTTGCTAACCAATGTGGATGCAATTTCTAGGTGCTAGGGTCTTTTAAAAATACTCGGTCTCTCGCAAAGTTATAAGATCATGTATAAATATCAACGTTTGGTCGAAAGACCATTAAGTGGACTGAGGCAAAGTCGTAAGACTATACAAAGGGACCGAGACAAAGTATTTAATTCGATATAATTAAATGATCCTGCTGGTGATATGGGCTTCCGTTCTGTATGAAGCTAGCTGTAACAAATTCCACCAGCTGAAAAAATTACCATAAATGTTCGAGGTTACTGAGACAGTTCATGTGGTCCCTAACTATTCACAAGATGCCTGCTAAGGAAAAAGAATCAGATAATGTAATTTTAGGGTTTTGTGGTTCTAGGGAAGGAAAGATATTCCAAATAAGCTCCATTTTTTGTCTCCCTCTTCTCTTGGAGCCATGCTATATGTATACTTTTGCTTACACTTGTTGACAGATTTGAACGCATTAATTTTAAAAATACAGATTGATTTACTTCTAGGTGATCGATTGGCCATGGTTAGTGTCATTGATTCCTTAAAAAAGGACGGATTGGTTCAATGATCGGCATATTTTAACTGAATAAATGTGTCTTTAAAATTTCTCTTTATAAATTAATGAGTACTTGATTACCATGTTATTCCATTATTGGTCTCGCTTTTCTTGTAAAGTAGCAAAGCAACACGCTTAACTCTTCTAGAACCTTAAATCTCACTAGTTGATCTTTCACACTACGTCTGCTATTGGGATTTACATGCATGTCCCGCACAAGCAGATCGACATCTTAGATAGTTTGTTCCGGCTTAGCAAGTGGACAGAACGAAGTGAAGGAGCAAAGATTCTGTGTTTTTTTGGTGAACGAGCTCAAACAAGACAAAATTCATGGTCGAAAGGTGACAAGAGGTCACATCTTTTTGTAAATCGAAAATAGTAGAAGCCCCCCAGAGGCAATTAGTACGTATTGCCATAGGTAAATGGACATATTGAAAAAAGGGGATGGATGTAATCATGACTTGAAAAAAGGTTTGTTGGGGGTAAATGTACATCTCTCACCTAATTCACCCAAAGTAATTAATGCAATTATTGTTAGCTCACAAGTTTAAATAATCATATTTGATAAATTCAATTAAAATGAATTATCTCACATTGTATTTAAGTAATTTATTAATTCATGTCATATGGTTATCACATGAACCGGTGTTTAGCACCAGTGATATTGAGTAACATTACTCCATAATTATAAAACACGATCAGGTCGGCCCGAACCCTTGATTGGGTTAGTCAAATTAATTAAATAGAAATGATCTGACTCGATCAAAATCAGACTTTGACCGACTTAACCGACGATTTATCCTGCCCGATTGATCAATTTGATTGATTTTTAAAATTCTCTTACAAAATTTTTGGGTCAATGGGAATTGAATTTTAGACCTCTAAAAAAAATATTGAGTTCCTTATCACTTGAACATAAAGTGTTTTAGTATTACTTGTGTGCAATAAATTATATTTATCTAATGAATCATTTATAACTTTTATAAAAAAAATTTTTAAAAAAACTTTGGCCCAATATTTTTCTTTATTTTATAGACCTAAATAATTAGTGAAAACTAAATTAAAAATTTTAATTTTGCTCCTAAAAAAAATTTATACTTTGTACTTTCTTATAAGTTTTTATGCAATGACCGGCCGATTGAACCACCAGGTCACCGATTGAACCAATAACCCATTGATCTGGTGCATTGTCCGAATCTATGTCCAGATCGAATCTGACAACTATGTATTATTCATTTAAAAGAAACGTCTTCTTTTCCATTGAGTTGAAGGTTGTTCAACGCCTACCTAACTTGTAATATTTAAAGCCATAGAGCAATGGGCTTCGTGTAAGATAGCAAAACCGCCTTCCATATTGGTTGATGTTTACAAAATGCTAGGCGGATCTCATTCAAAATGACATTTGATTTGTCATTTAATTGACATCTAAACTTAATAAACAAAACGTTATATAATGTAACTGGTGATAAGCATGGATTTAGATTGTAATTAATTGAAAGGTAATCTTAAATTAAACTTATCAATTCACTTAATTGCCACGGGCACTTGACACCAATTGTTCTCTCTAACATTACTCAACAAAATATGATGCAACACAATCGATGTTATGCATCGGTCTAGGTGGCGTACATGGTGGGAAGTGATTATAATTTAACACGGTTAAGGACACATTTTATCTACATATTTTGTATGACTTACAATTATTACTTATTATCCATGTAAAACTCGAAATTTATAATCACTTAAATTTTAAATAATCACTTCTCTAACATGCACTCAGATAACCTTCAATTAATTTCACTTAACTGCCACCTAAGTTAACATTAGTTGTTCTATGTAGCATTGCTCAGTAAACAAAATGTTGTGTAGAACAACTGGTGATAAGCAACCTATATGGCAATTAATTGATAAATCGTCTTAAATAGGACATACATATTTTCATGTATTTAGCCCCCGTTTGTTCCCAATTTTGGGGTTAAATGTACTATGGATTAGTAATTTTTTTTTGAATGCGTGGTTAAAAAGTAAGTCAAAGTTTTTGAAATACATGTATAATTATTTATAAGAGAATGTGTGTTTGAAAATGAGTTTTGAAAAAATGGGGCTCAAACAGATATTTAAAATAATCTACGTGGACGGATGCTTAGAACCAATTAGACTACTAGAATTCCTCAAACATTTTATTTGGTCATCAAAATTAATAGAGTAGGTACGTCATAATTAATCATAAATCCATTGCATGTTATGAAAATCAAAGTTATTTATGTTAAGATTATTATACAAATAACCAATGTATTAAAATGAAAGATAATTATCTTTCATTTTAGATAATAAATTAGGAGAATCATTGCCATCTAAATCAATAATTATCTTTACTAATGATGAATATCATCATTCAATAAGAACAATCTATGGTGATTAATTTATGTTTTTTGATAATCTTCGAGGAATAAAATGAAAGATTACATGAATAGCCATTTTTAATAGTAATAATTGCCACGACTTCACAAAACAATAAATCAAGGAATAATTGTCACAACTCCATGGACAAATTAATCAAGGAGCATCGGTCACCTAAACTGGTGATAATATCTACTAATTATGAATATCATTACTCGATAAGAATAATAAATGATTAAATTTTGATTATGATCATTTTCAGGAATAAAGTGAAAGATAACATGATTATTCTTTTTCATATATACTAATAATTGCCACACATCTATTGAACAATGAATTAGGTGATTCATGAGATGTCCAAATATTTGCCTCTGTGACGTATGTCAATCTTTGGACACCTAATTTTAGTAAAACTGCAACTTTCGGATTAGATGGATAATTGCACATTGTATGTGTGCTTTTGTTGAAACAATTAGGGCATGTTCTCTTTGT
>CAIGRK010012080.1:0-11546 GCA_903798315.1 Fraxinus greggii | reverse complement strand
GCCTATCAAACGGGGCCTAAGTTCTTACTGTTTACAGGGGAAATTACTGGCTTGGTCTCGAAGTTTTCCCCAATTAAGGATTTTCGTCAACAAATCTTGTGTTATTTACCGTTTTATTTATTATTCTAACGATTCAATATGGATGACTTGATTGACTAAACATTTAGAATAATTAAAAAGTAAATTGTTGCTTTTAATTGGTAATTTTAATTCCGCTTTATTTACCTATTCACCTTTCTCTAGGTGATTTAAGGTCGAACTCGTAACTTTCAGAAACCAAGTATGTTGTTCTATGCATACAATGTCTAGAAATAGTTGACTGTCTTCATAAGAAAATGAACCACAAGGTATCATTCAGACCAAACACAGTATAATAGAGCAGCACCAGAACTATCACAAAAAAAAGGAATAATGATGCTGTGAAAAATCTGACTTACTGTTTCAATATTTATCTGGTCCATCTTCTTTAGTCTTTCCAAGTGATCACTTGCATTAGGGTCAAAGACGCTACCGATAAAGCTGTAGACTTGAGCAAAATCAGGCATAACTGCATCAACGAAAAATATTTGCTTATATATATACACATCACTTGTTAATCTAATGCGTGCATAAATTGGAAGTATATCACTTGTTAATCCTAAACAAACTCCTCAGGTGTAGAAAGTGACACTCTTCCCAAAGACATAGCTGTATATCATACATGGACCAAGCAGCTTCAGTAAAACAAGCACACATACATTGACCTGCAGAGTCACAATGCTGGTCAAGCAACAAATCTAACCAATGCAGTCACTAAACGAACTTGTAAAAGAGAAGAAAGTCTATATTCCTAATATAAACAAACAATGAAATTGAAATAACCCAAAAGTCAGTTATATTCCTGATTATAACATAAGCATTCACCCATAAATGAAAGCTTTTGAACGAAAATGATGCCTTGTAATAATAATTAATCTGGAGATTCTCAGTATGGCTTTGGCTGCTGTTTGAAGTACGACTACATAAAACCATGCCCAATCATGAAAGCAAATAACTAGATAAACAAAAATAATTACAAATTATCAATACACATTTGTTGGCCCACAAACATGTTTTACTTGCAGAAACACAGTATGTTTGTTAAAGTAAGACATCCTGGTTGTCTCACCAACTGCTTTCCAGTATACAAGGGCAAGTAGACGGGCAGTTTATTTTGAATTTTCCCACCACTTGAAAGGTCATCTGCTTTTCTCTCTCCCATCCTAAAATACTACTAAATGTAACACTGAGAACAGTGAGGTGCAAGTCAACATGAAAAGGCAACAACTTCCTACACTAGTATTGTCATCTACGTATAAGGAAAATTGGTGGTTCCTTGATTCAAAACTTCTCTCGGGGCTTAAATGCTCTTGCTAATTGAGGGTCTCTATGTTCAACTTTCTTATCCAACAGAAGTTCAATGGCTGACTCCCCATACCTAGGTCCCACCACAAATAATATGAAATAACATGTCTTTCAGTTCTTTATCTAATGTGCTGCCTCCCAACCCAAGTTCCACCACAAACACTACGAAACATGTTTTTCAGCTGTCTTAATGTAATGTGCTCACCATGCCTCGAAAAGACATCTCTCAGCTCATTTAGAAGTCTGCAAGCAATAAATGGGAGTACAAAACATTATGAAAAGGATTTCAGAAATTCACCCGTAGATCAGAGGTTGGTCTAATCTGTTATTGGCCACTCTTTCTCCAAGAAATCCACAGATCATACACAGAAAACGAAAGAAAATTACCTTTCGTTGGCAGGCCTTGTTCCTCTTTTACTTGGGGATTTAATTCATTACTTGGCCACAGCCGAGGAGTGCTTTCATTGCTGTCACTGCTATAATTATGTGTCACTGCTAAACTGGCTAATCCCATGTCATCTGAACCACCAGTATAAGACATTGTTTAGGCAGGATGACGCAATTGACTTCTCAAAACAAGGTGAAATACAAGCATGTTTAAATACTAGAAACATACCTCTTGACACGTTTGACATACTGCCTGCTGGAACAATATTATAAGTCCAAGGCGATAAGGTAGCCCCATTAATTGTGTTTCCAGGTACCGATAATGGATCTGGCCTCGCAACATATCCAGGCTCCAGCAAAGAAGCTGAAGACCGTAATGGTAAAGTAGCTTGAGACATAACTGTTACAGGCAAGAATGCAAGTTAAAGTACGACAAGTTCGAGAGATGATAAGTCACGGAGGAAAAAAATAGCTACAGCTCTTACCTTTTTTGGGAGCCTTTTGGGGATAAGGATGGGCTGCTTTTCTCTTTGGACGTGGCGGAGGTACATGTTCACTCGTTCCATTCTTCTGGACCTTCAGAAAATATTTCTGAGCATGGCTACGAATCTGCAAAAACCAATCTTTAGAAACTGCAGAATCAATGAAACATGCAGGCAGTTTCAATAGCTGCGACCCGTAGCTATCAACTTACAGAGAATATTCTTTCTTTATACCTGAGTTAGCGCTAGTCAATTTTCAGCAAAAGTACAAAAATATTAGCAGATTTCGTACCGTTAAATGATCATCTGGTCGATTCTATGGAGTCCTATATATGCAACACCACCCAACTTATTTACATAAAGAAGATGAAGAAGAAGGGGTGATTTGGAATTTTTTTTTTTTTTAAGATTATTACTTTTTAACTTATTTTCGAATACTAATATAAATTATGAATTTATTTTCATTTTAAGAGTACATGTTCTCTTAAAAAATATTTGTTACTTTCAACACTTGCACAATAGAACATCTCATCGATCCAACTCTTGTCAGATTTATTATTATTATTATTATTATTATTATGGCCTTTTTTGTGGCAGGTTCAAATTTAGAAAGGAATTGTTAAGAAGCCCTTTTCATTTTTACAACCCATAAATTACATTTCATTTCCTGATTTTTGGAAAAGAAAAATACTTGAATAATGGAACAAAACATACTGCAAGGATGACAAAGTAAAATTTTCCAGACAATAATAAGATCTATCAAGAGTGTGTTAGCAATTCTCAAAATAGTACTTAGAAGTGACCGCAACACTCGACCACAAAACTCCCAAAATGCTCAAAATGGAACTAGATTGATTATCAAATATCATTACCACACAGCATAAAGTTCTCAGAAAAGAGGACTGCTAAAAAAGTTGACAATTTGCTTCCTATTAGACTCATAAAGAAAATAATATAAATTAAACGTGAAACAACTTAATTACCTGGATAACTGTCTTTGACCCCACAAATGCTTCAATCTTTTTCCAGTCACGATCAAATCTGAAAGTTGACAAGTAAAAGAAAGCGAAATAAAACCAACACAGGTTCAACACGATAAATAGAATCACGTCAAATTTCAATTTTCATTCATCATTTCTCATGAAGAATAAGTAAAAACATCATTTAATTCCTGAGTCATATACAGAGAGCAGGCTTCAAGCAACCACTAAGTCAGTAAGTTAGCAACTCAAGACTTCCTCGTAAGTCACACAAAATATGTAACATACAATATTCTACAATTACTTAATGACATTAAAGTACCGCAGCAAATAATTTTTTCTAATTGTATAGATTCCACATTCCGAGACTTCAACAATGAAAGGTTACAACCCAAATTTGTTTTTGTCACGAGTATTGCTTTTTCCTCTTCTTTCAGACGCACACAACTCGTGGGGCTGATCAAAGAATCAGAAAATTAATATTCCCAAAAAAAAATAAAAAATGATTATTTCCCATTTTGGGGAACAGAGGCAATATTAATATCCAATCTTCTCCGAATCATAAAAATTTGAGTATATCAAATCTTCATGATTTTAACGAATAGACTTAATATATAACCTTCAAGCTAAAATAAAGTCTTCACATGATTACAAAATATACACATCTGAAATATTCAAAATAGCCAAAAGTTCCCAAGCTCAAATTTTCACATAAATTTCTTAATAATTATTTTAATCCCAAACCCAAGGAGCATAACCAATTAACAAAACAAATAAAATTCAAGAAGTTGACTGAATAACTAAAATTATCTAAATTCCGTAATTGACTCAAAAAAAAAGGGCAAAAAAATAAAAGAAAAGAAAAGATTCTCACAAAGAATTTGAACAATAATAATAATCCACTTACACAAACAGATACTTACAGTTGAAGGGCTTCGAGGAATTTGTCGTGCTCCTGCTCAGTCCAGCTCTCTCTAGACTTGGTTATGGTATACGGCTTCCGGACCTTCTTATACGGGTCCTCCACACCCGGACCCGCATTCTCGCTTTCCGCCAGTATGAATAAATTGTTATCAGCATTATTCATCGCCATCATACCCGTTTTCATCGGATCCCCATCCATGTAATCGTAATAATAAAAATCCCGACCGGGTACTGGATTCCGGCACGCTGACACCATATATAACACCAAATTCGACCTCAAATCCTCCAAAACAAACAAAAAATAAAAACAAAAATTTGGTATTTTTTCTTTTTGAAATTTGCAGTTGAATTTGTCGTTACAGAGGTTTTTGCCGAGGGGAAATTGGTAGCCGTGAAGGTTTAAACGGAACGCAACCGACTTTGTAAGGCAGTGGCAGGGTGAAATCTGAACCATACACGTGGCGAGAGGCGGGTGATAGGCTGTGATAATTACCTCTAGAATGTGTCATCATTTCTCCGGAGGATTGGATTTGGGATTTAAGAGAAATAGTATTTTAAGAAATTTTCACCTGTAGTCCTCAAACATTCACTCCAGTGTCACTTGAGTTCCCCCTTCTTAATTTTTTTGGCTACCAAATCTCATAACTCAAAAAATCATGTGCATGGCACATGACATGTTTCTCAAGGACATTTTAGTCAAGAACCTTTATTTCCTAAACACAATGTTTAAATTACCAGTTTTGTTGATTGCGCCACATTTTATTTTCATTGGAAATTCTCATTCTTTACTCATCGTTGTACTTAGGTTCCCAACATTTTTGGCTACATTCTTTTCTTAAACATTCTATTAATTGTCATTCACAAAAGTTTCTATTTAAATATTCTATTAGTTTGCCTCAAAATTATGTACAATATTGTCAAAACTTTTGAATCTGTTGATTTTTGTTTTATTTAAAAATATGAGGGGCAAATAAGTTTTTTATGCCCCTTAACCGGTTCGTAGACGAAAATCATCTTGGAGACGATGTACTAATTAATAAAGGATAGAAGAATAATGTTACGAAAATAAATTTATGGATATAAGCGTGGGACAATAAACGAAGGTTGATGATCTTTTATACCGTTAAAATATGGTGTAGTAAATAAAAAATTGTGTCAATATAACCATCCTTAAATGGAAAAAGGGAAAATGAAAAAGAAACGAATCCTCCATCATTAGCAACCCTCGAATTGAAACTAAATTTCTTCAGAAACCATCTGAAAGGATCTCAATGCACCTATTATGTAAGTTCAGGATTAATCACTAAAAAACTTAAGAATGGGGACTCAAGTGATACTGGTTTGGGGACTCCATGTGTCAATTTCCTTAGATGTTAGTTAAGAGGGAACCCTAAATTTTATTATTATTACAATTTCTTGCTAAATTTACTTTTTATAATCTTTCTAAAGTCTAATTGGCTCTTATATTAAATTTTTAGAGTAATATTGTCGATGATCTGTTCCAGTATTAAAACCTTTGAACAGGTATTGTTTTTATTATTAGGATAATAAAAGTAACATATACTAATTGATTTGTTATTCCCAAACTTAATGATCATCATGTACATTGAACATATTAAAATTATAATGATACTATTTGTACGAGTTTATACCCTAAATAGTCACTGAATTTTGTCAAAAGTTTCCAGGAGGTCACCAAACTTCCCTAAGTAATCACTGAACTTTGCAAAAAAGTTTTTAGGAGGTCAATGAACTTCAAAACTTCCCTAAATAATCACTGAACTTTGCCAAAACTTTCCAAAAGGTCGCTGAACTCTACAAATTGGGACCCCATACATCAATGGTTCAGTGACGCCCTAGGAACTTTTTACAAAGTTGAGTGACTATTTAGGGAAGTTTTAACAAAATTCAGTGACTATTTAGATAAGTTTTGAAGTTCATTAAACTCCTATGAACTTTTTGCAAAGTTCAATGACTTTTTGCAAAGTTCAANTCCCTAAATAATCACTGAACTTTGCCAAAACTTTCCAAAAGGTCGCTGAACTCTACAAATTGGGACCCCATACATCAATGGTTCAGTGACGCCCTAGGAACTTTTTACAAAGTTGAGTGACTATTTAGGGAAGTTTTAACAAAATTCAGTGACTATTTAGATAAGTTTTGAAGTTCATTAAACTCCTATGAACTTTTTGCAAAGTTCAATGACTTTTTGCAAAGTTCAATGACTATTTAAAGAAGTTTTGAAATTTGATGACATTCTAAAAACTTTTGACAAAATTCAGTGACTATTTAGGGTATTAACCACTATTTGTACATTATCGTGTACATAATGGTGTACAAATAGATGAAATAAAAGAGAGAAGCAAAAAAAAGATATGAAAACATAAAAAACTCGATTATTATAAACTTCCCATCTTCAACGTTATCTATTTATACACCATTATGTACACGGTAATGTAAAAAAAAAAAAAAGCATTACTTTCAAAATCAACAGTACCCAAGCAGGGAGAGAGAGGGGGGAGAGAGGGAGAGGTGTGTGTGTGAAGTAACATACTGGAAGGGGAGAGGGGAATAAATCTAGAGTAACATTCTGGTCCTCTTAAAATGGAAGCTGTGGAGCTCTTTGACAACTAAAGAACAAGAAAGCTACCTAAATATTTGAATAAACAACAGATATCTCCCATAACCTACAAAAAATTGATCAAGTGGGACATCTATATAAGCAAAATAATGAAAAGCTTCCAACCCTGATTCGAATGTGAAAATGGAATACTTCTCAAACGTCGTAAATCTTAAGCGTAAACAAATTTAGCTGCAGGCATTGTAAGCTATCAGTTCTAATGTTCAATAACTTAATCAAGCCAGCGAGTAATACCATCTTCACCCACGGCTGCAACAATTTCTACGCGTACGTCCAACACAGCCTGTCAATTTGGAAGATGTTTTAGTGATAACAAATATGAGAGAAAAAGAGAGGATATTGCTTCAACTGGAGATGGATAGGAATGAACCCAACTGCTGATAAAACATTTCTGTTTCTCAAGCAAATGGTACGAGGAACAGCTCTAACGGCCTAACCCCCAGTCAACGGATGGAAAGTGAATGTAAAGAAAAGGATCAAGGTGTAACACTACATTGGTTGTGATGCGTTTTTACAAAATGATCATAGAAATTCTTTCGACGCAACAAAAATTTACTTGGAAATGATGTGTTCAAATCAAAATATTCCAAAGAAAAACAAATGATAGAGTAGCTTTTAATATCTCTGAGTGACAAAATGGCCGAAAATTGTAAAATACAACTTCGGCATGCTAATGAAGTAAGTAAATAATGACCTCATTTTGTCAATTTTGTCAGGTTGCCCTTTGAAACTTTAACCTAACAATTTTAGTTTCAAGAATTGATGTATATCTCAAAATGTACGAGCACTAAAGCTATAATTTGTAGACTGTCATAAGCATATTGTACATCAGTATTTGTGCCAGTTCCTGGCCAGACTAGCTCCACCATTCATGACGTGGCTTAATATTGCAACCAACACTAATTACAGCATGAGTAAGAAACTTACCAAAGGATTTCTGCAATTCACCAGTCTACACTCTTCCAAAGAACCTTCGAATGTCCAGCTTTCCCAGACATCAAAGCTGTGGCTAGCAAAGACGAATTCCATCCTCCTATTTATCTTCAATGTTAAAGTGAGATGTTTAGTTAACGAAATTTTCGACTTTTGTCAAAAATATCTATCTCAGATATGATTTCCATATGGTATGTAGTTATTCACGAAACTTCCATATGGTACGTAGTTAATCACAAAACAGAACAAAATAATTCAGCACAATTCTAGTCTGTTAGACCGAAATAAATAGAAAAAAGAAATAAAATTGCGACCTTAAATTTATAATAAACTATTATAAGTACTTTATAATAAATTAAATCTTTAAAAAACAATTTTTTTGTTTACTATTTTAGACTAATCTAAAAATACAAATTTTAAATTTTGAAATAATGGAGTATCGAAAAAAATTTGACAGCATTCTACATCTATCGAGAACAAAATGCAGACAGGATATTCATTTATACCAGAAGGCTCTTCAACTAACAATTTAAAACGAGTAACCAGTTCATGAGACCGAATTAAAAACAAAACCACCTTAATTCTCAGCTCATAATAATCTAAAGGATCCTCACTGAAGACCAAGGAAGCGAGAGCATAGTCGCATACTTCTCCACAACTCTCAAAAGAGAAGTTCAAAGAATAATAGAACAATTTCCAAAGCTCCACCAATCATATGTTAACATCATTACTGGTTTAGCAATAAGAAGACCACCACTTCCGAAGCTAAAAATTAAATTTTAAGCTACTTTTGTTACATTCTCCAAATCCTCACCCTCCAGAATTTATAACCACATACATCAATAGCATAAGGCTAATATTGCACAACTGAGACAGTACGTTGTACCTGCAATAGCTTTCCTCCAGCAGTAAAAGATCTCAAACCAATTGTATCCTGCAAAAACAGAAATCAAATAGAATAAGCTTTTGCTTTCTTCTATTCTTTTTGCCTTTTAGTCTGGATGTGTCGGGGGCTAATGTCTGGCAATTTCGTTAAAGTGTATCCAACAGCCAAAAAGAATAAAAGACTGTTGCACATGGACCAAATACACACTACTAAAGTTCTTATCAACAAACCTTGTTTCGGAACACAACAAGAAATTGGGCTGCTGGATCTCTTTTTGTTACATTGGACATTGTGTCAAGGAACCAGCCACCACCTTTAACTCTTTGTTTTGAAACATGAAGTGCAGGGCGATCTCTTGCATGTAAAGCAATAACATAACAATCTTTCAGCAGTTCGCCAGATTTTCTACTCATTTCGATGCTTGATATTAAAACCTGCTCAGAAGTCGATTCCTGAATTGAGTCAATTGCCGTTTTCCTGTTTCTTGAATCTTCAGGAGAAGCAAAACGTGAACTAGAACTCAAAACTTGATCTGTGCCACTCATATTAGTATCATCTTCTTGATATGACGTGCTCCCTTTTCCAAAAGCCAAAGCATCATCTGCTTTGTGCTTAGATTTTTGGTGGGAATACCTTTTTTTAGCCTTCTTACTTGATCTGCTTCGCTTTACTTCAGATCTACTGGAAGTACTTTGAGACAAAAGAGAGCCTTCGTTTTGAGTGGAAGTATCTTTTGATTGATTTACTAGCTTTTTCTGGGAACTATCTACAGTTAAGTAAATATCTCCGGCCACTCGCTCACCACCAGAATCTTGGAAGGAACTCTCATTATCTTGATGCAATTGATGTTCATTGCCCACTGCAGTTCCCTCTTCTTCTTCTTCTTCATCAGATACTGCACTCTTTGGAATCACATTATCCACGAAGTACGTCTGAAGTATGGAAATTGCTTTTTCCCTTATTTCCATCCATACTTCTTCACTATAGTCTGCACTCCGAGGAAGAATCAAAACATTGGGCATCTCCCGCACCTAAAATCACATCTTTATAAATATTATGATAAGGTCCAGAAGGGAAAAGGGGAATAATTATAGACACAAATAGACGTTTAACACAGTGCATATTTTACACGCAGAAGCATCAATGATATAAAATTAGTTTACAACAGAATTCATATTTCTGATCTACGCCTCTTGCAGATGGTTTTCTTCCTAGGTATTATAAGCAAAAATTTAAAAGTGCACTACTTCAGCCACACCAGGATATTAAAGTTATCTAGTCTGTTCGAGTGTCTTCACAATAATAGCAGCCATAAATCAGAGTCCGATGCTAAAAATCAGAAAAGCAAAAAGGGTACCATTTCGAATTAAAATTTTGATGTAGAACAATGAAAATATGCAATTGCAGTTTTCTGTTTTCACTTTTCACCAAATAAATGAGACACAAAAAAATTCAATATAGTACCTTTTAGGCTTTTATATCTGACAGAAATAATTCTTGTAAATCACATTTCACATAGCTTGATAATTGGATCAACCAAATAAATGAACTACATTACTAAAGAGGTCAAGAAAAAATAACATTGGTGTCTTTTGAAATGCAACTCCAAATATCATTTACAACCATCGTAATGTGTCTAAAAGGTCGCATCAACCATGATCTAGCGCGACATTCTAGGATAATTCTTAACTAACAATTGTCCTCACACCACTTAGAAGATAATATAATGAATTTCGTCAGGAGTAAAATTTATGTGTACATCTGCATAGTTCCCATTTGCTGTATATCGGAATACAAGTTTCACCAGGGAGGCGTAGATTTGTTCATGCAACTCAAGGTATAATTAATAACCGGAGTAGAAGCAGATACAACGGATTGACATTAAAATAGTCATTTCAATCTGCAGGACATTAGGAAATATCGGATTCAAGACAGACAATGCAAAAAAGTCATTTCAACTTGAAGGAAAAAAAGCATAATATGCCTTGGAGCAAATGAACTCTGTAAAAACAATTCCTATAAAGCACTCAGACCCCTAAGACTACTCATCATACCCATGCTTCCATCCACTGGGGCCCTTCAGCACCGTCCAGTGCACAGCCTGCAAGGGTGCCATCGATCAGAAGTTGTTTCACAGCACAATCATCCAATAGCTGGCTGCTACCGGTATTCACAAGAAATGCCCCTGCATAAAAGTTATATCCTTAATGAGAGACTTAGCAACTAAATATCAAAAGCCCAAACAATATACACACAATTGCAAATCATAATTACCAGGCTTTATGTGCTGCAAACAATCTGCATTGATAATCTGAACGGTTTCGTCAGTAAGAGCACAGTGTAGTGATATAAGGTCACTTGCAGCAAGCAAGTCGTTAAGAGTCTCAATTTTTCTGGCAGCAGCTGGGAATGCAATGGAAGATCTACTTACTTTTCCAGTTCCCTATGTACAGACAGGAGGGTCAAAAAACTTCGTTAAAGAACAGCAAAATCAAATCAAGTCAAATCATATAATAGTATGATACAACCTTCATTTAAATAGGCCAAAGAAAATACCCAATTCATTCGAAATTACAAACAGATAACTACTAAATATGCGCTGCCATCAGTATATCCTCCAATTGAAACAGTAATTGAATAAAAGCAGAAATGAAATACACCACACTTACTGTTTGAAAAATGCAAAGTAAATCGAGTAGCATCAATTTGATCTATACCTCATGAACATCAAAATAAAGCACACTTATTTTAAAAGCCAAGCTCCTAGTAGCCAGGGACCTGGCGGAGGCAGATCTGCCAACGATCCCTAACACGAGACCGCGGCATCGCCGCATTCCTCGGCATAGTGGCTGAACAGACCCGAGCCACCCTGAAGCCGAGAGCGCATGCCGCGAAAGGAGGTGAGTCCGCCGGAGTAAGCCAAGAATCAG
>CAIGRK010012073.1:0-11643 GCA_903798315.1 Fraxinus greggii | reverse complement strand
TCTATTCTGCCCGGCGTCAGGATCCCATTATTTAAATAAGCTCGATAAATCTTTCTTTATGATGACCTCATGTAGAAGGTCATGAGTAGAATATCATGTTGGACGCTAAGTCTATTGCCTCCAGAAGGTTGGGTTTCTTTATCTACTTCAAATTATGAATCCTCTCATTGATGTCTCGGAGAAGTTGGAAAGTATATTCGATACATTCTTTTAGGACTCTAATGATCAATCCCACTTTTATTACAATTAAAATGAGTTGTTAATAACAAAAATTGTGATATAAATATATTATAAATTAGTAAAACTTTATAAACGAACTATCTAATAGTAAGGACCTGCTTGGATTTTAATCCGCTTTTGGAGTCTATTTTTATCTTGCAAGTTGCAAAGCCATTTATGAAAACAGTTCCGCTGAAAGCAAATCCACACAATGTGAAAAACGCGCACGGGCTGATCTAAAGTCGCGTGTAGAACGTCCACGCGACTTATGTCACTGCACTGAAGAGGAGAAAACGTATAACAAGCATCCTCGCACGCCTGCAACACCGAAGCTACCACATCGACTCAATTGACAGCGGCGGATCTCCCACTCAGAAGATGAGGGAAATTCGATTCAATCTACTGCTCTTATTTATCGCGTTTTATGTGCTCTTCTCGCCTGCCTTCTCCGATCTAGTCATCTATAAGCTCGATCGACGCGTAAGTCTCAATATGGCTGTGTTGCGCGCTGTTTATTTTCGGATATATGTTATTTTCAGTCATTATATTGGATTTCATTTGTCTTTGTGATTTGCCATATCATTTTCCTTATTAGACATTGTCGTTAAGATGCCTAGGGTTTAAGATTTTGATTGCTTCGGTATGTGTGTGGTCGTTACCTACAGATTTAACAAGCACAGGCAGAATAATCTTCCTACCTAGCTAATTTTGTTGGCGGGAAACAGGGATGAACAAAAGGATTCATTCTTTAAGCAATACATAAATTTTGTAAACAATAGATGATAGAAAATGGATGCCAGACATTTGGCACACTTGAGTTGTTCCTTATCATCACGATGTACATTGTTTTGTTAAATTTTTTTGTAGTTGTCGGATATCTGACATACTTATGGTCTGGTGCAGATTGATTTATCATCACAGATAGTGCGCACCACTACATCACTCAAGGTGGGTTAATTTTTAAGTTTCCATTTACACTGCTTAATTAGATTATGTACTACTTGGACAAATCTATGAATGACTAGTTCAATTTTCGCCAATTATACTTGGCGGGTTTAAACACACATTGTGATTGATTATATTTGATATTTTCTCATCTTCCTTCCAGGTGGAAAATAATGGCATTGACACTGTGTCAGATATTCTGCTGCCCTTCCCTGATCATCAGGCAAAGAACTTGGCATATCTGATGGCGATGATTAGTGAAGGGAAAGGAAAAACGAAAGGTTCTTCTGGTAGCCTTCCTATCAGACTTGTTAAACCTGAAGGAATGCCCCCAGCATTGTCTTGGTATGCTATCTCTCTACCCAAGGAATTGGGAAAAGGCGAAAGTATCAGTTTGGATGTCAAGGCAGTATTTACTCACATATTGAGACCCTTCCCTGAAAAGATAACTCAAGCTGACATTCAGCTTCTCGCCTTCCAGGATGGTGCATATTATCTATCTCCTTATATAGTCAAGGTTCAGACACTCACGGTTAAACTACCTGAGCCAAAAGTTGAATCTTATACTAAACTAGAGAATACCAAGTTCGCTGGTTCAGAGATTAAATATGGTCCCTACGAGAATGTTCCTTCTTTCTCATATACTCCTATTGTAGTCCACTTTGTGAACAATAAGCCATTTACTGTTGCTCAAGAGTTGGTCCGAGAAATAGAAATTTCCCATTGGGGGAATGTGCAGGTGACAGAAAATTATAACATTTATCATGCAGGAGCAGTAATTACTGGGGAGTTCTCTAGGTATTGATGATATATCTTATTTCAATCCATTCCTGTATGAACTTATATTACGTGCACCAAATTTTATATTTAATTGTAATAATTGCAGGCTAGACTATCAAGCTCGGCCCCATGTTAGAGGTGCATCAGCATTCAAGAATCTTGTTGCTAAATTGCCACCGAGAGCTCATTCGATTTATTATAGGGATGAGATAGGAAATATTTCAACTTCTAATTTATGGGGAGATTCAGCAAAGGTGAGAGTCTATTTATTTAAGGCAATGTATTGTTGCATTTAATTCTGATTGAGAAAATATTTTCTTTACATTCAGACATTGCTGGAAATAGAACCTCGGTATCCAATGTTTGGTGGATGGAGAACTTCCTTTACCATTGGATATGGTTTGCCACTTCAAGATTTCTTGTTTCAGTCACAAGGAAAACGTTTTGTGAATATCTCCTTTGGTTGCTCAATGGAGGAGGTGGTCATTGAAAATCTAATTGTGAAGGTAATGTGTCTTTACTCAGATACCCATTGTAAGGATGTTAGATCCTGCATCATTTGTCTTTGGGTTCATTTGAGCCTCGGAAAATAATATGTGTTCCTACGACTAGACCATCATGTTTTTGGATCATTGTAGTTTCATTTAGTTACAATATACCTACTTATCCATTCTCTGTTTGTACTTTACACATCTGTCTATTCATGAATTCATTGCATTACACAATGATTTTACTTTGGATGTATATACTGCTTATGCCTAATGTCTGCATCACTTTTAACTTTGTTAGGACTAATGAACGTGGAACTGGAATCTTAAATTGTTTGACGTTGGTTTCCAGTCTTTTTTTCTGGCCTTTTTCAGAACATTGTTTTTATTGTTCTCTTTTCTTGGTTGTGCAGAAAAAAATTATAACAATCCGTATAGATTTTGCTCAACTCAGTTTATACATAGCTCAACCGTGACTTAAATTTCAGAAGTATGAGTTTCATGTGAATTATCCATGACAGCAAGAACAGTAAACTAAATCTTATTTCCTAGGAGTCATTTAGAATCTTTTTTGCAGTTCCGATCGATCCACTGTTACATGTACCGAAGGTTTAATGGAACCAACTATATTGCAATCACAGAAAACCATGTTCATACCTGATAAAATAAAGATCTTGGAATTTTACAGCTTTGTCTTTGCCTTTCTCTGGTTCTCGAACTATTTCACGACCTGTGTGGGTAACATATGCATGTCGGATGGAGTTCATGGCATCAATTGCGATTATTTATTTTAGATTCAACGGTGTCTCGTGTAAGAGTCCTTTTCTCATATCCAGATAGATAATGTAGGTTTCCATTTGGATCATATTTCATCAGATTATTTTACAGATTACAGGAAGAGTCCAGCACGACAGAGTGGTTTTCAGCAATTAACAGAAAAAATAGGGTTTCTGTGTCTCGCAATAAGTCAAATAATTTTTTTTGAAGTTATCACTTTCAAACTAGCCTTATTGAACTATTCATGGAACAACTCCATTTATTGCCACGTTATGTGGAAAATTAGTATTTTTCTTGGTGGTTTGTAACAGGTTATCTTTCTATCAATGATCGTTCATCATGCCATTATTTTTCTTTTATGTTGTTTTATAATGCTAATAATGAGTAACCTTATTTGCTAAGTTGTTGAATCATGAGTCACCTTGAGCAACGATTAGGGGGTATAAAAAGTACCATTAGTTTTTTTTACTTTTTTTACTTTTGTTGCTCTCTGTTCAAGATTGGTTACTTAATAGATTATGTGACTTCTTGGACTTCAGGTTGTTTTGCCGGAGGGATCTAAGGATATTTCCATTTCTGTTCCATTTCCTGTCAACCAGTCAGAAGAGGTGTGGTTGAACTGAAGTTTTTTTTTTGAGAAATATTTCTTTTCTTGATGCAAAAGGAACTGTCCCTCTAATATAATGTTTGCTTTTGTGTTCATTGTAGACAAAAATTTCCCATTTGGATATGGTTGGTCGACCAGTAATTGTATTGGAAAAGACAAACGCTGTGCCTGAGCATAATCAATATTTTCAGGTAATTTTGAAATTAAAGATGCTAGATGATAACACAAAATGCAATAGTCTTCTTAATTTACTACATTTATCCTCAGTATGTTGATTTAATATTAGTATCGTGTAAGTGAACTTTTACACTTTAAATTCCAGTGTAATGGAATGCTTTAAAAATTCTATGGTTCAATTACTTGCATCCAGTCACTTATAGCTCCTCTATTGATATAGTTTCTCTTGAACCCTGTAATGACCTATTGAATTGCATATATGAAGTTGGTTTGTACATTCAAAGTCAAATGTTATCGTGGGAGAACAAAAGTAACAATTTGACATTAATCTTTGCTTAGATGGATAAGAAAATGATGATTTCAAGTGTTTGAGAAAATGGAAAGAAAACCAAGAATGCTAGATGCTTTGTGCACGCTAATGGGATATTATGCAGTATCAACTTGAACTTGAGAAGAAAGGCATCGAATAAGTTCAAAAGGTTTTCTGACCCTGATTTTCCAGGATGTTGTCTGGTTATCAAGCATGATAAATTTTGCACTGTTCATGATTTCTGGAAAATGTCATTGATTGTTCTGTCCTCTTTTTTCCTTGAGCGCCAGTCAATGGCTTAGAACTTAAGCATTTGACTCCGCAGCATTGCTCTTCATGTATTTTATCCCTTAATTTCACTCTTTTAGGTGGAATTATATGTTTTTGACATGCCTTCAACATATGGCACCTTAAAGTAGAATGTTGCCTATTTATGAAAATATTTGGATCCATTTTTAAAACCCAAGTTGTGTCATCCTCCAATTTTCTACTTCTTGGAACCCATCAACTCACAAGAGTCTGCAGTAGTAGGCTCGCCAGCATCATCGCCCATCAATTTTCTATTTCTGTGATGCAAACACATTCCTACCTTCTCTCAGATGCCTTTGCTGGCTATTGGCACTTATATTCTTGGGTAATCTGTGTCTCCTGTGAACTAAAATTAGTTCTTTTCTTCTTATTTAGCCTACCTCTTCCTTCATAAAAACATGGTAAATTGTGTTATGAGTGGTGATGTGCCGAAACAGTATTTTCAGAATTGTTCTCTCGATGTGATTCACTCGTAGATTGGTATGCTTTCTTTCTATTTTCATTGTACAAGATTGGGTTCCATTTGGAGCGCGATGGCAGGTTTTGCATACGAGTGTTTTGGTCTCTAAATGCCAATGGCCTTTTGCGTCTGTATCCTTGGCATTCCAGTATGCTTCTCTGCTTTGCAGTGGCTTTGCTTTTGGAACTGTTGGGAGCTGATATATATTATTTTGCCACAGGTCTATTACAAGTTCAACAGCCTTTCTTTGCTTAGGGAGCCATTGATGTTGATTTCTGGATTTTTGTTTTTCTTTGTTGCATGCATAGTTTATATGCATGCAGACTTGACAATTTCAAAATCCTCTGCTTCTTATATAGCTAAACTACAGTGGGATGAGGTGAGTTTATATTGTGTCCTTTTTTGTATCAGTTTGAAATCATCTACCTTTCAAGTTAAGGGAAATCGTAGACTGGTTGATCCATTTTTCAGGTACAAACTGCAATTCAGCAGTTTCAAAATATCATGAACCGCTGTATGGCAGTCCATGACAAAATAGAAGCATCATTACGAGATCTTTCAAGGACCGGTGATGTGCAAGCTTGCAAAGCAGCTCGCAAAGCTGCTGACAGTTCGCTTAAGGATCTGTCCAAAGAGTTGAAACCCTTGTTGTCATTCTTGCAATCTTTCCCCCAAGCTGTTCAGATTTTATCTAAGGTTCGTGTTCTATCTATTTGATTTTCTTATCATCAACACTGTTTGTATCTAAAACTATAACCGTAGGATCATATAGTACCTAATAGTATTAAAGATTAAAAAGAATCTTTTTCATTGTAATAACTAGTATTGTCTTAAGTACTTATCAAACATGAACGGCATGTTTGTGTGAAGGGATAGAGTATATTGTTAATTGCGACATTTTATGGTCTTATAGCTTTATTGGCCTCATATGCAGGTGGAGGAGTTGGTTGCCAAGGAGAAGGAACTGCAAGAGAAGCTAATGTTGAAACACTCCACGGTGGTAGATTGTTATGAAAAGAAATTGGGGGGACGAGAAACTGAGAATCGTGTTGCTTCAGTGCAGCAGAAAATTGCACTATTGAGGCAGGAAGTCGATGACCTTTTCGAAATAATTGATGAGATCTAATCCACGAAGAAAAGGGTTACCTTCTTAGTGTTTAACCCAACTCGATCATCCATCATTTTCTATGTATTGGTCGGGACGAAATTTTGTTGCGACTGGAACAACATAAATTAGGGATACAGTGACGTGGTTCTTTGCTAAAAAACTGTGTGATATTTCTTTAGAGACATTCGACTGTATGTTGAGTAATATGAGGTTGTGCAACATCGGCCAATTGAGACAATACGTTAGCGTGTGAGAGTTAGTTTAAACATGCGATGAATAAATTATAACTAAATCAAATCAAAATTGATTTATTTTGAAGTCAATAAACTTCTGTTTGGTCAGGTTTTTGAAAAGTCAAAAATTTCAAAAACTATTTTTGAGATTAGAAGAGTTCTTAGTTGACGTTGGCTTAAATTTTTATTTTCCTGGTAAATGAATCATAAAAACTTTTAGAATCATGTGAACCTGTTTGGTAAGGATTAATGTTTAATTTTATTTTTAAAAATAAAGTCAATAACTAATTTTAACTGCGAAACTCACAAATTTCTATTCACACTTTATATCATTTTTTATTAAAATTTACTAAAAATATTACTTTCATTGCCCTGCTTGTTTGAACAAGTTGTTTACTGTTTATGCAAGAGTGTAGACTATGTCTAGTCTTTTAAAAAAAAAAAAAGGTCCTAATTTTAACAAATTTCATTTAGTAACAATAGAGTGGTGCCAAAATGTGCAATTACAATTGTAATTTTGATAAAAATTCCTAGTAAAATGCACTATAAATTTGAAATTTTTATTTACTTTTTAAATAAAAGAATTACCTTTTTTGATAACAACCATCAGCGCAGCATCAAAATAAGTAATTATTTGAAGATCAAGAACTGGCTTAAAGTGGTAAAAGGAAACCTTATTAGGTAAATTAAAAATAAATAAATAAATAATAACAACAACAACAACAACTGTTCACTCAAAAAATAGCAAATAAAGGGAAAAATATTTTGTAGGATTAGAGTTTTGTCAAGTAGATAAGCATTTGAGATAGCTAATAATGGAGAGCTCACTTAGATATGGCGGAGACTCCAAATCCTTGAGAATCCATGCCAAGGAAAAGTACCCCATCGCCACCGACTCCAATACTCAATTGCAGGTCGATCGTTGCCTACATATAATTTCATTTCCATATCGAATTTTGAATGAATATAGCTCTTTAACTTCGAATATTATAAAAAAAAAAACAGAAGTTGTTTTAATGCATATTTGTTTACTTATGGGTAATGCTTTAAGCTTCGCCATACCTGCTCTTATCGCCAACTGTTTTGAAGATTTATTATTATTTTTTAATTGAAAAATAAGGTTTTAAATTAAAATGCTTAGTTTTACATCCTTGTAGTGATATGTTGTGTTAGAGGTTTTATCTGTACAAAATTAAGTGAGCATGTGGAATGTGGATGCATACTGGAATATGAAATTGCCATTTGTTAAATGAGGGACGATGTTGTTATTCCATAAAGGGGAAGAAGGGGAAAAACGAAGGTATATATAATGTGCATTATCAGCATGACCTGTTATGAGACTTCTTATTTCTTTGAATTTCGTTTAATTTTACCATCAGGAGCTGTTGCTGAGGCCAAACTAAGTTTCCGTCAGTATTGCGTGTCTGTTTGACTGTATATATAATGGAGTCATTGCTCTACTATTGTACATCGTATATCAATAAAGGAATAATTATGCAGATATTCGCGATTGGCTACTAATATAGCTTGATCTTTATTTACCTCGTGAGTTTCCTGAACTATCTTCCCTCGTGGGCATGTTCACTCAAATTGGCAGCTTCATGGAGAGATGGACACGAGGATAGGAGCTCCAACTTATCTTAGTGCGATGATAAGGCATTTCTATCCTGAGGTAAGCCCTTTCGTCTTCTTCTTTCTTTTTTTCTAAATTGAATCGAGGGTAAGAGCATCCTGCGCCCTTCCCTATTTCGATATAGAGAAAGGGGAAACAAGAAAGAATAATAATGACTGGATAAATTTTGTTGCTGAATGATATTAGATTTATATATTTGATGATAATGCATAGGTATCAGCCAGCATTGGCGGAGGTATTCAATACACTAGGCACGAAAAGTTAAGGTACAGTGTTCGTGGAAAGAAGACATTTCCGGTGATTGACAATGGGTTGATAAACTTTAACGTCAAGGGTCGAATTATTATTGACAAGGAATTTAAAGAGGTTGGATTTCCTTTTCTTCTGCAATTTGTGTCCATCTGTGAGACTATAGATGCTCACAGTTTTTCACACAAGCAAAAACCAAATTATATACTAGGACCGTCGTTTTTTATGTTACTTAAGTAATTTGCACATCACAATGGTTTCACAGAGGGTGTCCCAAGGAGCAGCTGAATTTACTTGGATCATCTATAATTTTAAAAAAGACCAAGACTTGAGGTTGAAAGTTGGCTATGAAGTTGTTGACAAGGTATATTACTTGAACACTGTAAGGATTCTGGTATTTACATTGATGCAATGTTGGTCATTTTGGTCAGCGTCCGGTTTCATGATTTAGTTATTGATGCAAATTGATCCTGAATCTTGAATTTAGAAGTTTATCGAGAAACCGTGTGCTTGTGCGATCTTTGAGTTCCTAGATTAAAATTTATTTCTCATCCTAAATATATTAAATGCAATAAATTCAGGGGGAATTTTAAACTGCAGCTTGCCTTTACTGTTTTATATTTTGGCATGAAGAGTACATTCGGAGGGAAAAGGGATTAAACTGAAATGGGTCGAGGGTGACTAATTAGCTACAAAACTCTCTCAAGAATAAGTGCATTCTACTTGAGAGATTGTAGAGGTGGCAATGTGTAAATCACATTATACTGGCACAATAATATCCATTTTGGAGCTATTCTACTGTTTCCTAGAGCAACATGAAGATTCTATATTGAAGTTCTTTCCCTTTGCTTATAATACACCAACGATTATAGCTTAGTTTGACAATTGGTTAGGAAATATTGATCAAACAGGAGGAAAAAGATCCCAGTTACCACCTTTTAATAAGCCAATTTATTTAATACTTCCAATTTTCAAATAATCATTTTTGTTTTTGATCATGAAGCTAATTATTCTCTCTGGTAGCCTTAATAGTAAGACGCTTTATTTCCATGTATAGTGTTTTCTGTAATGAATGCATAACCTGCCCATTATCCGTTAATATTCAATGTTATATATTTATTAGCTCACTGCTTCTATAATTGTTATTCCAGATTCCGTACTTCCAAATTAGGGAAAATAACTGGACGTTCAATGCTGACAGTAAAGGCAAATGGAATTTGAGATACGACTTGTGAGAGGAAATTTTTTGACTGGCATGCAGGCGAGATACCATTAGTAGCAGCAAGTAGGATTTCCCTTTATATTTTACTAGTCAATTGGAAGGTGTGTGATTGCAAATTGTTATTTTCTCTGACTCCGATGCCATCATTTTTTGATTGACAGACGTCAACTGTCAATATTTTTCAGAATAACATACATGTTTTAGTAATAATACTTTGTTTTATTTAAGCCTTAATTCTCTGGAGAATGTGACGATGGGTATC
This sequence comes from Fraxinus greggii, assembly GCA_903798315.1. Lineage (NCBI taxonomy): Eukaryota > Viridiplantae > Streptophyta > Magnoliopsida > Lamiales > Oleaceae > Fraxinus > Fraxinus greggii. The sequence continues at coordinate 1,864 of CAIGRK010012073.1, read as the reverse complement.
ATTTTGGCCAGCATTGTATTATTCTTTAAATCTTCCCCTAATTTCGTTTAATGCTAAATATGAAGATTTTCTCTCTCATTACATTCAAGTAGTGAGTTAAGATTCAATACGGTCGTATGGTACGAGAAGATGCATAAAGAGCCGTCTACCCACAAATTGAAAGTCATTAGGAAGAAATGCCATAGTACTGTTTTGTCACATGTTGTGCCCCATAAGTAGGACTTATTTGTCAACTGTCGGTTAAAATCAGCTCGTGTAAATTTCTCTCATCGACAATGAAATATAGCGATAATTGGTAGTATTTATCTTCTCAATTTTGTAGAAAGATTCTCGATGGGAACATATATCAAATCTTACTATTGTTTTATGGGCCCTAAACTACCTGAGACGGAAGTCCGTAAAAAGAACGTGCTTGATTGGCTAAGCTTTGAAGTGCTTATGAGCCATGGATGCCAAATAATGTCTAAATTTGAAAGCATATAAAAATTGTGGATTCTAAGGAATGTGGGTAAAAATAAAGTGGAACCGTTGTCTGGTTTCTTAACTCTATTTCTGTAATTTTTGCCCACTTCTAGTGACAAAGCAGCCATTATATTATGGCAAATCATTTCACCGTGTATAAACTACACAAGGTTCAGCGGAACCTTGTCACCCTAGAGTTCAAACTAAACTCATCTTTTACACTGCTACTGAATAAACAGGACACCTGGCTCAACATACAATTCACATGTTCTAATTCTGCAAATCAAGACCAGTACAAGTTTTTTGGATCCACCGTATTGCTTCACTTGACAAGATTCTGGGGAATAAACACTGAGGGGTATGTCAAGAATACCTCAAATTATCAAACTAAGATATAAATCTAGTATAGAAAACAATTACAACAGAAATAAGGTGAATAAAGGCTGCAGCAAGATCAAGGAACAATAAGAGTTTTTGCTTCTTCATGAGCAGATTTCTCTGTGTTTCATTCTTCAACCATGTCATTATTTTTCTGAACGTGCTTTCGTCTTGTAACAACCATCCTAAGCATCAACAAGGCCAATCTTCTATTACACGAAGGTCATTGTCCATACCTGTGCCCATTAATTCTGATTAGTAATTACACTAACATTTTAAAAACGAACCAACCACATTCACAGCCGCATATATAGTTCCTTTCCACAAAGCCATAGATAGATGTCTAGATGCCAAAAAGATCCCCACCCCCCACCCACACAAACACTAGATGTTGAACAAAAATGAAAGTAGGAAAAAACCAAAAGCCAAAGCATGTGATATGAAGACACGAGAACGACAGATAAATAATCCCTACTTTTTTGTCTGAAAACTCTACTGTGTACCATCTTGGTTGAATAAATCTAGCTACTTAATATCCAGCCCCAAAATCTAGAAGAGTCCTTAAAGCCCCTCAATTTTAGGCATACTAGACTTCTGCAACAATTTTAACCTAACCTGTCCCACAGTTGAGGCAGATCTGACTGCATGCTGTCTGATTCACTCTTCTTCAAACTCATTCTAATAACTAGTCTTCCTTCTAGTCATAGACTATGTTGCACGGACACGGACTAGCATGTCGGACACGACATGACACGGACAAGTGATTTTTCGAGGACACTGACACAAACATGGACATGCCAGGGACATGTTAATTTAAATTTTTATTTTTGTTTGGTATACATTAAAATTTTCATTCTCATTCTTCCACTCATTCTTCAATAAAATAATATTTTCCATCACATCAATAACTTTTCCTTCTTTTTCAACCACACATTCTCCATCAATCTACTATTCCAGAATACATTCTTCCAAAATAATGTGGCTCAAACACACCCTAAATAAAAAAATCAAAGAAATGGTAATT
>CAIGRK010012050.1:0-15679 GCA_903798315.1 Fraxinus greggii | reverse complement strand
TGTGCACAGATTCAGCTTCCATTATTCCTCACTGCATCAGATTTATAACAGTCTGATTGCCTATTAATGAGTGACAAGAATGGCTGCAATTACACGTGTTATACACGTAACATAACTATTAACAAACCATTAACACTAATAAACACAGGAGTTTGATCACATCCATATTAATTGACTCAGTTGCCATTTTTGAAAAATAAAATCAAAATCAGATCTTTAACAAAGAAAAGAGAATTTAATATTGTAGATTATACAGTTTGATGTATACTGAAAAGGACACACAAGAATTAACTGATGAACCGGTAAACTATTTTTAATTATAGAAAGAAAGAAACCAGCAAAACAAGGATTGTGTAAACACAATGTCCTTAAAACAGATTCGCTTCCTCACCATAAGTGCTTGAGGATCCTCCAAGCGTCTGTTTCTAGGACGCAGCAAAGAAACCTGCAAGAATTGAGTACTAAATTACTACACCTGTAAACTGAATATGTATCAGAAGAAGCAGATAGGAACTGCTGGATATAATATAAAGAATGTGGGATTTTGGAATTCATGTGTGTCGAATAGTGGAAATCTAAGTTTTATAATAATCTAATGGCCAATTAATGAATGACATGAATAGCTGCAGTTACCGGCGTTATATACTTAACGCGAATTATTTACCAACCATTAACACTAATAAATAGAGGAGATTGATCACATACGCGTTAGTTGATTTAGTGGCCATTTCTGAAAAAAAAATTCAAAATCATATCTTTAAAAAGGATAAATTGAAGATGTTTGTTCTTATACAAATCTATTTTAAGTTTGTTATAAAACTAATTGAAGAATATAGGGTGTCTTTGAACTACATTATTTTGGAAGAATGTATTCTGAAATAGTAGATTGATGGAGAATGTGTGGTTGAAAAAAAAAAAGAAAAGTTGTTGATATGATAGAAAATATTATTTTATTAAAAAATGTGTGGTTGAAAATGAGTAGAATAATGAGAATGAAAATCTTAATGTGTACCAACAGGTGCATAATATTACAGATTATACAGTTTGATGTATATTGAAAGAATGCATAGGTATTATCCATCAAATAAGTAAATTATTCCGGATTACAATAAGGAAGAATCCAGCAAACCAAAGAATGTGTAAGCACGGTGTTCTTAAAATAAATTCACTCTCTCACCGTAAGTGTTTCAGGATCCTATGAGCGTCAGCCTTCCAAGATACAACAAAGAGACGTGCAGAAATTTAGCACTAAATAACTACATCGGCAAACTGAATCTGTATCAGAATAAAACACAAACAATTTGATAGGAACTAGAAGATGGAATCCTATAATTTCATGTGTTGAATTATGGAAATATAATGTTCATATAATCTAATGGCCTATTAATGAGTGACATGAATGGCTGCCGTTACAGGTGTTATACACTAAACACGATCCATTAACACTAATAAATAGAGAAGTTTGATCACATCCATGTAAGATGATTCAGTAGCCCATTCTGTAAAAACCAAATCAAAAGCAGTTACTTAGCAAAGAAAAATTAAACAACCTATTTGTTTTTATAAAAAAATGTTTTAAGTTTGTTACAAAATTAATTGAAGAATATAATATTGAAGATTATACAATTTGATGTATACCAAAAAGAACACAAATAAATTAAATGTTGAATCAGTAAACTATTTCGAAATACAAAAACAAAGAACCAACAAATCGAGGCCTTTGTAAACATAGCGTCCTTAAGTAAGTGCTTGAGGATGTTGCAAGAGTTTGCTTTAAAGATACAGTGGAAAAACCTGCAGAAATTGAGCACTAAGTTACTATACCGACGAACAGCATTTGTATCAGAACAAAACACCAAAAATTAGATAGCACTAGAAGATTTAGTAGCAAGTAGGAATCATTGGAAATAATATATAAATATGAAATATGAAATCTAGGAATTTGGTGTGTGTTGAATAGTGGAAAACTAAACTTTATAATAGCCTAATAGCCCACTAATGAGTGACATGAAATGCTGCAGTTACATGTATTATACACTTAATGCGAACCATTAAACAACCATTAACACTAATAATTAGAAAAGTTTGGGTTACATCCATGTTAGTTGATTTAGTAATCTTTTCAGAAAAACAAAATCGAAATCAGTTCTTTAACAAAGATAAATTAAACAATCTGTTTGTTCTTATACGAATCTGTTAAAAGTTTATTATAGAATTAATTGAAGAATATAATATTCCAGATTATACAGTTTGATGTATATTGAAAAGAACACGCAGGACTTAACTGTTGAATTAATAAACTATTTCGAATTACAAAAAGTAAGAAACCAACAAACTGAGGCCTGTGTAAACACTTTGTCCTTAAAACAGATTCGCACCCTTAACTTTAACTACTTGAAGATCCTGCGAGCGTCTGACTTCCAGTATATAATAGAGAGTCCTGCAAAAATTTACCAATGAATTACTACACCGGTGAAGTAAATCTGTATCAGAACAGAACAACAAGAATTTGACAAGAACTTGAAGATTTAGAAGCAGAAAGAAACTACTGGATATAATATAAAGACAGAGAATGCGGAATCTAGTAATTTTATGTGTTGAATAGTGGAAAACTAAGCTTTATAATAGTCTAATGGACCATTAATGAGTGACAAGAACATATACATTTTCAGGTGTTATACACCTAACACGAACTATTCACCAACCACTAACACAAAAAAACAAAGGAGTTTGAGTACATCCGTGTTAGTTGATTCAGTAGCCATTTTTTGGAAAAAAAAATAAAAGAAAATTCAGTTCTTTAACAAAGATAAATTGAACATGTTTGTTCTTATACGAATATATTTTAAGTTTGTTATAAAATTAATTGGAAAATATAATATTATAGATTATATAGTTTTGTGTATGCTGAAAAGAATGCACAAGAATTATCTATTTAATCAGTAAACTATTTCGAATTATAAAAACGAAGAAACGGCATACCGAGGCCTATGTAAACACATTACCCTTAAAAGAAATTTGCTCAGTTACCGTACGTACTTCAGGATCCTGCTATCACCTTCCAGGACACAACAAGAAACTGACAGAAATTTAGCACTGGGTAGTAACACAGGCAAACCAAAACTGTATCAGAACAAAACACAAATAATTTTAAAGTAACGGGACGATTTAGAAGCAGACAAGAATCCTTGGAAATTTAAAAACATGGAATATGGAATCCGGAAATTTCGTGTGTGTTGAATAGTGGAAACCCAAGTTTTGTAATAGTCTAATGGCCCATTAATGAGTGACATTAATGGTTGCAGCTACAGGTGTTATACACTAAAAGCAAACCATTAACCAACCATTAACACTAATAAATAGGGGATTTTGATCACATTCATGTTAGTTGACTATGTAGCCATTAATGAAAAAAGAAATCAAATTCAGTTCTTTAACGAAGGTAAATTAAGCAACCTATTTGTTCTTATACGAATCTGTTTTAAGTTTGTTATAAAATTAACTGAAGAATTTAATATTGTTGATTACACAATTTGATGTATACTAAAAACAACACACATAAATTAACTGTTGAATCAGTAAACTATTTCAAATTCCAACAGACAGAGGCCTTTGTAAACATGATGTCCTTGAAACAGATTAGCTCCCTCACCGTACGTGTTTGGGGATCCTGCAAGCATCGCCTTCCAGGATGCAATGGTTAAACCTACAAAAATTGAGCACTGAATTACTACACTAGCAAACTGAATTTGTATCTGAACAGAACATCAAGAATTTGAAGATCTAGCAGGAACTGCAGGAAATAATATAAACATACATATCATATATATAGTTTTGGAAATTGTACTTGTAACTATTGGCTGATATGAAATTTAATTCCCTAACTTTCATCATCTAGCACTACGATCCTAATTTTTATAATTAACGACTATAAAATATTTTGCAATATTATAATATACCCCTTTTAAAATATATTTTTTGTCCTCAAAAATTACCTTAGATGTCATCATCAAACAATTGGGAATATTCGTAAAATGAAATTTTCTAAAAATGAAAATTTTGAAATTGGGAATATTTGTAAAATTTTCATGAAATTGGGATTTCAAAATAGAAGTTTCGTAAGATAGGAATTTTCGAAATACAGATTTCTAAAATGGATTTTTCTTAAAAGTTTATGAAAATAAGGTTTCTAAATATGATAATGCTAAAATTTGAAGTGGGTTTGTAATCTGTTTTCGTTTCATTGATTTGAATAACGCTCAACTGAAACTTCCAGGTGAGGGGGGTCACAAGTGGATCACTTAAATCCCAACCTCTCCTTAGACAATTTAGATCCTTTTGACAAAAGCCTTTCAGTTTTGCAAATATGCAAATCGAGAAAAGTCGAAAAATAAAACAAGAAAAAAAAGTATTTAAAGGTGTAACTTTCCAAATTAGACTCCACTATCCAATCTATAAATTTTCTAAGGTCGACTATTCTCATAAATTGATATGTTTCACAACGTAATTAAGAGTCTTAAAATAACATGATATCATAAATTTATCATTCTCCTAATTTAAAATATCCATAATAAGTTTTTGTAATTAACATATATCCATAAAATCATAATTTATATCCATATTTTGCTACGTCACTATTGTTAGAATTTTCATGATTGCTATATCACATATTGAGCTGATTAGCATGAAAAATAACACATGAAGTGAAAAGTATACGTAGCTAAGAATATTTCATAATTAAGCATAATTCTAATATAATCTCATCCATATTCATACTTACTCACATAACATTAAATAATTATGAAATGTCATATTTTTCAACCTGATTCAAGGAAATCAAAGCTTGGAACTTGACGTCACGTAGTAGTGGTCTAAGAAGCATTAAATCAGCTTTTTTTAAGAAAAAAATATCTTAACATAATCATATTTTTACCCGTAAAATTTCAATGTGAACAGTAACTCACAAATTTATTTTTTTTAGGAAAAAGAGTCTATAGAAACGTGAACCCGCTTTGATTCCATTTGTAACGATCCAAAACTTACCATTTGAGTTAAAAATATATCGTAAAACTTTCGTAAAAGATAATTACCCCAAAGTTACAATAATTAAAAATAAAATATTTTCTTAATCATAAAATTTAATTTTTTTAAAAAATCATAAATTATCTCCCTTTTATTAATTATACATACATCGACGCATATGATTATAGTAATATTATAATTTTACTCAATCAACTAACTATATATAATTATACGTATAAACACACATAATTGCAGTAAGCATACAATTAAATCAATCAATCATAATTGTATATAATTATATCTATAATATTCACGCACATATGATAGTTTACTTATTTAGGAAGGAATCTTCCTAACTTATGTTTCACATATAAGAAAATTTACTTAATTTTCATAGTCAATCATTATCACATATGATTATATACATATATAGCTACGCGTAATTATAGTAATTCTATAATTTAAACCAATCAATCATACTGATATATAATTATATACATATATAGATACACGTAATTACAGTAATCACATAATTTAAATCAATTAATCATAAATATATTTATATGCATATCTATGTACGTAATTAGCGTAATCATATAATTTAAATCAATCAATCAATCATAATTGTAATTACATATATAAATATACGTAATTATTATAATCATATAATTTAAATCAATCAATCATAATTATATATAATTATTCATATATAAACAAGCATAATTATAATAATATTATAATTTATCTTGATCAAACGTAATTATATATAAACGAATCTTTCTAACTCATTTTTAATATATAAGAAGGAAGTTTACTTAATTCTATCCAATATTTTCACACACACAAACACACACACACACATACATACACACACACACACACACACATAGTTCACGAAATTTTACTTGTGTCACTCAACTATTGGCCGATATGCAATTTTATTCCCTAACTTTCATCTCGTACTAAGGTCCTAATTTTCATAATTAATGACTAAAACATGTTGGGGTATTATATTAACTACCCATTAACACACTGATAAACAGAGGAGTTTGATCATATCCATGTTAGTTGATTCAGCAGTCATTTCTAAAAAACGAAATCAAAATTAGTTATACACTTAAAACGAACCATTAACCAACCATTAACACTGATAAACAGAGGAGTTTGATCACATCCATGTTAGTTGATTAAGTGGACATTTCTGAAAAAAGAAATCAAAATCAGTTCTTTAACAAAGATAAATTAAACATATTTGTTCTTATACGAATCTGTTTTAATGTAGTTATTAAATTAATTGAAGAGTTTAATATTGCAGATTGTACATTTTGATGTATACCGAAAAGAACACACATGAATTTAAAGTTGAATTAGTAAACTATTTCGAATTATGAAAGGGAAGAAACCAGCAAACCGAGGCCTGTGTAAACACAGTGTCCTTAAAACAGATTCACTCCCTAACCGTAGGTGTTTGAGGATCCTGTGAGCGTTTGCCTTCCTTGATACAATAGAGAAACCAGCAGGAACTTAGCATTAAATTGCTACACCGGTGAAGAGAATCTATATCAGAATAGAACGCCAAGAATTTGACAAGAATTGGAAGATTTAGATCCAGACAGGAATCATTGAAAATAATATAAAAACAGGGAATGCGGAATCGGGAAATTTCATGTGTGCTGAATAGTGGGAAACTAAGCTTTATAATAATCTAATGGCCTGTTTGTGAGTTACATGAATGGCTACAGCTACAGTTGTTATACACTTGAAACGAACCATGGACCAACCATTAACACTAATAGACATAGAAGTTTGATCACATCCAAGTTAGTTGATTCAGTAGCTAGTTCTGAAAAAGGAAACCAAAATCAGTTCTTTAATAAAGATGAATTACAAAACCTATTTGTTCTTCTACGAATCTGTTTTACAAAATTAATTTAAAAATTTAATATTGGTGATTATACGGTTTGATGTATACTGAAAAAAAACACACATCAATTGACTGTGTGAACACATTCCTTAAAGTATATTCACTCTCTCACCGTAAGTGCTTGAGGATCCTACGAGCGTCTGGCCTTCGGGATGCAACGGAGAAACCTACATAAATTGAGCACTAAATTACAACATCGACAAACTGAATCCGTATCTGAGTGGAACATCAAGAATTTGAAGATCTATGAGTAAACAGGAATTGCAAGAAATAATATAAAGACATGGAATATGGAATCCGAGAATTTTGTGTGTGCTGAATAGTAGAAAACAATGTATTTTTATAGTCTACTGGCCCATTAATGAATGACATGAATGGTTGCAGCTACATGTGTTATTCACTTAAAATGAATAGTTAACCAACCATTAATACTAATAAACAAAGGAGTTTAATCACACCCATCTTAGTTGATTCTGTTGCCACTTCGGGGAAAAAAAATTCAAAATCAGTTCTTTAATAAAGGTAAGTTGAACAACCTGTTTGTTCTTATACGAATCTGTTTTAAGTATGTTATAAAATTAATTGAAGAATTTAATATTACATATTATACAGTTTGAGGTATAGTGAACAGAAAGCACACGATTATCTGTTGATTCAGTAAAGTATTCTGAATTACAAAATGGAAGAAACCTTCAAACCGAGGCCTCTGTAAGCACAGTGTCCTTAAAACATATTCTCGCTCCTCATCGAAAGTGCTTGAGGATCCAGTGAGCGTCGACCATATATAATACAACGGAGAAAATGTAGAAATTGAGCACTAAATTACAACACCAAAGAATTGAATTTGTATCAGAATAGAACAACAAGAATTTGGCAGGAACTGGAAGACTTAAAACAAGACATGAATCGTTGAAAATTATATAAGAATAGGAAATGTGGAATCTGAAAATTTTGTGCGAGCTGAATGTTGGAAAAGTATGTTTTATAATAGTCCAATGGCCCATTAATGAGTGACATGAATGGCTGGAGTTATAGGTGTTATACACTTAAAACGAACCATTAACATTAATAAACAAAGGAGTTCGATCACATCCATGTTAGCTGATTTAGTAACCATTTCTGAAAATGAAATCAAAATCAGTTCTTTAACAAGGATAAATTAATCAACCTACATTAATGGCTACAATCAAAGGTGATATACATTTAACACTAACCATTAACCAATCATTAATACTAAAAGGAGAAATTTAGTATTGAACCAGTTGCCATTTCTGAAAAACAAAATCAAAATTAGTTCTTTAACAAAGAAAAATTGAACATGTTTGTTCTTATACAAATCTATTTTTAAGTTTGTTATAAAATTAATTGAAGAATATAATATTGTAGATTATATATTTCAATGTATACTTAAAAGAACATATAGGAATTAACTAATAAATCAGTAAACTATTGCGAAATACAAAAAGGAAGAAACTAGCAAACCGAGCCATGTGTAACACACAGTGTCCTTAAAATAGATTCGCTCCCTCGCCGTAAGTGCTTAAGAATCCTACAAGCATCAGCCTTCTAGGATACAATGGAGAACCTTGTAAAAATTTTAGCACTGGATTACTACACAGACAAACTAAATCTGCAGCTGAACAGAACATCAAGAATTTCAAAGGAACTTGAAGATTTTTAAGCATATAGGAACTACGGGAAATAACATAAAGACATGGATTATGGAATTCGAGAATTTCATTTGTGTTGAGTAATGGAAAACTAAGTTTTGTGATAGTCTAATGTCCAATTATTGAGTGACATAAATGACTACAGTTACAAGTATTAGACACTTAACGCGAACCAGTAACCAACCATTCGCGACAATAAACAGAAGAGTTTGTGTCACATCTATGTTAGTTGATTCAATAGCCATTTCTAAAAAGTAAAATCAAAATCAATTCTTTAACAAAGATAAATTGGACAACCTAGTTGTTCTTATACATTTAGGGTTATAAAATTAATTGAAGAATATATTGCAGATTATATAGCTTGATGTTAATGAAAAGAATGGATAAGAATTAAACGTTGACTCGATAAACTATTTTGAATTAAAAAAAGGAATAGTTTGATGTTAATGAAAAGAACAAACAAGAATTAACTGTTGACTTGGTAAACTATTTTGAATTACAAAAAGGAAAAAATTAAGCAAATCGAGGCTGTGTAAACATGGTATTCTTAAAACAGATTCAATCCCTCACCGTAAGTGCTTGAGGATCCTACAAGCGTCTCCGTCGTAGGATGTAACGTAGAAACCTGTAGAAAATGAGCACTGAGTTACTACACTGATGAGCTAGATCCATATTTGAACAAAACAACGAGAATTTGACAGGCACTGGAAGATTAGATGCAGACATGAATCGTTGGAAATAATATAAAAACAGGGAATACAGAATCTAGGAATTTCGTTTGTGTTGAATAGTGAAAAACTACGCTTTATAGTAGTCTAATATCTCATTAATGAGTGACATGAATGGCAGGGTAATGTATGTTATACACTTAACACGAACCACTAACCAGCCATTAACTCTATTAAATAAAGGAGTTTGGGTCACATTCATGTTAATTGATTCAGCAGCCATTTCTGAAAAACAAAAAAATCAAAATTAGTTATTTAACAAAGAAAAATTGAACAACCCCTTCGTTCTTATACATTTTGTTTTAAATTTGTTATGAAATTAATTGAAGAATATAATATTGCAGATTATACACTTTGATGTATACTGAAAGAACACACAGAAATTAACCGTTGAATCAGTAAACTATTTCAAGTAACAAAAAGGAAGAAACCAGCAAACCAAAGCCAGTGTAAACACAGTGTTCTTAAAACAGATTCGCTCTCTTACCGTAAGTACTTGAGAATCATGCAAGCGTCTATCTTCTAGGATACAATGGACAAACCTGTAAAAATTGTGCACCGAATTAATAAACTAGCAAATTGAATCCGTACCAGAACAGAACACCAAGAATTTGACATGAACTAGAAGATTTAGAAGCAGACGGGAATCATTGGAAATAATATAAAAATATGGAATATGCAATCTTGGAATTTCGTGTGTGTTGAATAGTGGAAAGCTAAGCTTTATAATAAACTAATGTCCCATTAATGAGTGACATGAACGGCTGCTGTTATACGTGTTATACACTTAACAAGAATCATTAGCCAACCATTAACACTAATAAACATAGAGTTTGGGTCACATCCATATTAGTTGATTCTATAGCCATTTCTAAGAAAAACAAAATCAAAATCAGGTCTTTAACAAAGAAAAAATGAACATGTTTGTTCCTATACGAATATGCTTTAAGTTTGTTAAAAAATTAATTGAAGAATATAATATTGTAGATTATAAAGTTTGATGTATATTGAAAAGAATACACATGAATTAACAGTTGAATTAGTAAACTATTTCAAATTACAAAAAGAATAAAACCAGCAAACCAAGCCCTATGTAAACACATTGTCCTTAAAATAGATTCGCTTTGTCACCGTAAGTGCTTGAGGATCCTACAAGCCTCTGCCTTCCAAGATACAACCGAGAACCCTACAAAAACTGAGCACTGAATTACTACACCTACCAATTGAATCTTGGTATCTGAACAGAACATCAACAATTTGGCAGGAACTTGAAGATTTAGAAGCGGACCATAACCGTTGGAAATTATATATAGACAGGGTATATGGAATCCAAGAATTTCATGTGTATTGAATAATGAAAAACTAAGCTTTATAACAGTCTAATAGCCCATTAGTGATTGACATGAACAGTGCAGTTATAGTGCTATACACTTAACACGAATAACTAACCAACCATTCGTAATAATAAACAAAGGAGTTTGGGTCACATCCATGTTAGTTGATTCAGTAGTCATTTCTGAAAAACCAAATCAGAATCAGTGCTTTAACAAAGATAATTGAACAACTTGTTTGTTCTTATACAAATTTGTAAAACCTTGTTATAAAATTAATTGAAGAAATATTATTGCAAATTGTAGAGTTTGATGTATATTGAAAAGAAAACACAAGAATTAACTGTAGAATCAGCAAACTATTTCGAATTACAAAAAAGGATGAAACTAGCAAATCGAGGCTCATGTAAACACAGTATTCTTGAAACAGATTCGCTCCCTCTTTGTAATTGCTTGAGGATCTTGTGAGCATCAAGCCTTCCATGATGGAACGGAGAAACCCTGCAAAAATTGAGCGATGAATTACTACACCAACGAACTGAAACTGTATCTGAACAGAACATCAAGAATTTGACAGGAAGTTCAAGATTTAGAAGTGAGCAGAAACTGCTGGAAATAATATAGAGACCGGAATATGGAATCCGGGAATTTCGTGTGTGTTGAATAGTGGAAATCTAATCTTTATAATAGTCTAATGGCCCATTAATGAGTGACATAAATGGTTGCATTTATAGGTGCTATACACTTAACATGAACCATTAACCAACCATTAAAACTAATAAACGAAGGAGTTTGGGATACATATTATTTGATTCAGTAGCCATTTTTGAAAAATAAAAATAAAAATATGTTGTTTAACAAAAAAGAAATTGAACAACCTGTGTGTTCTTATGTGAACTTGTTTTAAGTTTGTTATAAAATTAATTTAAGAAAATAATATTGTAGATTATGCTGTTTGATGTATTCTGAAAAGAACATAAAGAAACCAGCAAACCTTGTCTAGTGTAAACATAGTGTCTCTAAAATAGATTATCTCCTTCATCGTAAGTGTTTGAGGATTCTTCGAGTTTCTGTGTCCCAAGGTACAACAATGAAACCTGCAAAAATTAAGCACTAAATATCTACACCAGCGAACTAAATCTATATCTGAACCGAACACCAAGAATTTTAAAGGAACTGGAAGATTTAAAAGTAGATGGGAACTGCTGGAAATAATAGGAAGATAGGAAATATGATATCTTGGAATTTCATGTGTGTTAAATAGTGGAAAACTAAGTTTTATTATAGTCTAATGGCCTCCATGAATGACTACAGTTATAGGTGTTATTAACACCAACCATTAACACTAATAGAAAGAGGAGTTTAAGTCAGATCCATGTTAGTTGATTTAGTAATCGTTTCCGAAAAATCGAATTAAAATCAGTTCTTTAATAAAGACAAATTGAACAACCTATTTTTTCTTATACGAATATTTTTTAAGTTTGTTATAAAGATAATTGCAGAATATAATATTGTAGATTATACAATTTGATGTATACTGAAAAGAACATACATGAATTAATTGTTGAATCAGTAAACTATTTCGAATTATATAAGGGAAGAAACTAGCAAACCGAGGCCTATGAAAACAAAGTGTACTTCAAACCGTTTCGTTCCCACCTTGTAAGTACTTAAGGAATCTGTGAGCCTTTGTTCCCAGGATACAATAGAGAAATCGGCAAAAAATGAGCATTGAATTTCTACACCGGCGAACAGAATTTGTATTTGAATAGAACACCAAGAATTATAGAGGAACTGGAAGATTTAGATGCTGGCAAGAATTGCTAAAAATAATATACAAATAGGGAATTTGGAATCTGAGAATTTCATTTGTGTTGAATAGTGGAAAATTAAACTTTATTATAGTCTAATGCCTATGAATGAGTGACATGAATGGTTGCAATTACAAGCGTTATACACTTAAAACCAACGATTAACGAACTACTAACACTAGTAAATAGAGGAATTTAGGTCACATCCACGTTAGTTGATTCAGCAGCCATTTCTGAAAGACCAAATCAAAATCAATTTTCTTTGAAAATGATAAATTGAACAACATGTTTGTTCTTATACGAATCTGTTTTAAGTTTGATATAAAATTAATTGTAGAGTATAATATTGCATACTATACAATTTGATGTATAATGAAAAGAGTGTACAAGAATTAACTTCTTAATCATCAAATTACTTCTAATTAGGAAAGAAAAGAAACCAGCAAATCGAGATCTGTGTTAGCATAATGTCCTTAAAACAGATTCCCTCACCCACCATAAGAGCTTGAGAATTTTGTGAGCGTCTCTCTCTCTCTCTCTCTCTCTCTCAAGATACAACAGAGAAACTTGCAGAAATTGAGCATTGAATTTCTACGTCGGCAAACTGAATTTGTATCGGAACCGAACACGATGAATCTGATAAGAACTGAAAGATTTAGAAGCAAATGGGAACTGCTGGAAATAACATACAAGCAGGGAATATGGAATGTGGAAATTTCGTGTGTGTTGAATAGTGGAAAACTAAGCTTTATTATTGTCTAATGGCCCATGAATGAGGGACGTGATATGGCTGATGTTACAAGTGTTATATTCTTGAGACCAACCATTAACGCTAATAAATAGAGAAGTTTGGGTCACATCCATGTTAGTTGATTCAATAGGCATTTCTAGAAAATCAAACAAAATCAATTTTTTATCAAAGATAATTTGAACAACCTGTTTGTTCTTATATGAATCTGTTTTAAGTTTGTTAAAAAATTAATTGCAGAGTATTGTATTGCAGATCATACAGTTTGAAGTATACTAAAAAGAACATACAGGAATTAACCGCAGAATAAGTAAATAGTTTCAAATTACAAGAGAACTGTGGCTTGTGTAAACAGTGTTCCCTCAATGTAAGTGGTTGAAGAATCTGTGAGCATCTATCTCGCATGATACGACGGAGAAACATGCAGAAATCGAGCACTGAATATCTACACCAGCGAATTGAATCTGTATCTGAATCGAAACTAAGAATTTGATAGGAAATGAAAGATTCAGAAGTACACAAGAACTGCTGAAAATAATATGCAGACTTGGAAAATAGAGTATGGGAATTTCGTTTGTGTTGAATAGTGGAAAACTAAAAGTTATTATATTCTAATGGCCCATGAATGAATGACATAATGACTGCAGTTATAGGTGTTATATACCTAACACCACCATTGACCAAACATTAACACTAATAAATAGAGGAGTTTGGGTTACGTCCATGTTAGTTGATTCAATATCTGAAAAATCAAATCAAAATCAGTTATTTAACAAAGAAAAATTAAACAACTTCTTTGTTCTTGAACAAATCCATTTGAAATTTTGCTATAAAGTTAATTATAGAATATAATATTGCAGATTATACAGTTTGATGTATACTAAAAAAGAATAAACATGAATTAACTGCTGAATCAGTAAACTATTTTGAAGTACAAAAGGGAATAAACTAGCAAATCAACGTATATGCAAACACAGTGTCTTTAAAACATATTCGCTCTCCTAGGCTAAGTGCTTGAGGACTTTGCGAGCGTCTGTCTCCTAGCATACAATGGAGAAATCTGTTGAAATTGAGCACTAAATTTCAATACTGATGAACTGATTCTGTATCTAAATCGAACACCAAGAACTTGATAGAAACTAGAAGATTTAGATGTTGATAAGAATTGATGGAAATAATATGCAGACTAGGAATTCCGTGTGTGTTGAATAGTAGAAAACGAAGCTTTATTATAGTTTAATGGCCCATGAATGAGTAACGCGAATATCTATAGTTGCAGTTGTTATATACTTAACAACGACCATTAACCAACAATTAACACTAATAAACGAAGGAGTTTTGGTCACGTGAATGTTAGTAGATTCATTAGCCATTTCTAAGAAACCCAGTCAAAATCAGTTCTTTAATAAAGATAAATTGAACGATATGTTTGTTCTAATATGAATCTATTTTAAATTTGATATAAAATTAATTGCATAATATAATATTACAGACTATATAGTTTGATGTATACTAAAAAGAACATACATGAATTAATTACCGAATCAGTAAACTATGTCGAATTACGAAAGGGAACAAACTAGCCAAACCAAGACTTGTGTAAATATAGTGTCCTTAAAACAGATTCGCTCCTTCAGCGTAAGTCCTTGAGGATTTTTCAAGCATTGTCTCCAAGGATACAACAATGAAAACCGCAGAAATTCAGCATTAAACTTCTACACCGGTGATACACTTTTGGGGTCTAAAATAGCGATATTTGATATTTCTTCTGATAAAATATTTCCTAAATTGTTGTATTTTATGTTATATAGGTAAAACTTAATGGTAGAACGAGGAATCGAAAGAAAGAAGCGAAAATTGGTGAAAAGACCAAAATTCAAAGTTTGAGGACCAAATTGAAGATATTTAATAGCTGGTTCGGACCAAGAGAGGATACTTCAAAGATTGATAGGAGACAATTGGATGGAATTAGAACTCAAAAATGAATGGAATATGATCAAAATATTATCAAAATCAATTTTCAATCGTACAAATTATATTCCATATTTTTAGTCGAAGATTGAGACACATTTTTCGCATAGTAAACATTCGAATTGGGAAAATTATAAAGTTTTATTTCTTTGGGTTATCTTTCCAATACAATTTGAATCGTTTCATTCGGATATAGAGACCGAAAGTTATGATCAAAATACTGACTGTCGTGCAAAGACGAAAAATTTGCACGCAAAGGATATTTCCTTATTCTATTGAAACTCTTTTGGAAGTCAATTTGGACGTGATTTTCAATCAATTTTCGACTCCTACAAATACCTAATAGCATATTATGTATGGGAGACTTCTCATATACATATTCTCTCCAATATTCATTAATTATTATCATCAAAGGAAGAAAATTCATAATTTTTGTTAGAGAATTGAAAAGAAATTTGCAAGAATTCAATCAAG
>CAIGRK010011889.1:0-14347 GCA_903798315.1 Fraxinus greggii | reverse complement strand
CTCTTGGTAAAGTGATCAAACATTGGCATTAACTCCTGTCAAATAATAAACTCATCTTTGGATTGATTTATTATATACATGGAAACCTTATAATTGTCACACATGTTTTTCACCACATGCGCATATGTAATTCGGCCAAATATTGATATTTATTTGGGCCGATCAAATAGTCGCATGAACAACACACACACACACACACTTTTAATATTCTAAATAAATTAATTTCCACAAGATATGTTGCTTTGGAAACATGTTGTTTAAATCAATTCACTTTCGAAAACTTCAGGCGTTTAATTGCAAAATTAAGGACTTTAATGGCCCTAATTAATTGATTTTTTCAAACTTTAGAGACTGGATTATTAAACTCAGAACTTTAAAGGCCCAATTTGGATGAATTTTAACCTTAAGGGACTGAATTACCAAAGTTTTAAACTTAAGGGGCTGAAACATTAAAAATAGATTTTAAATATTGCAACCCTAACCCTAATCTGAAATTGCAAGTAAGGACCTCAAGACTTCAAATTCTCATCCCAAGCCCCCGTCCCCCAAAATTTACCCAAACCCTAATGTTAAATTTTTTTTGTTTTTGTTTTTTTGTATGCTAATATTCTCCATTCAGAAATGTAAGATCGACACATATACATAGATGCATTTAATTACTGCTATGAGTTAATCAAGTAAATAACACTAATTTGATTATTTATGGTTGATACACAAAAGTTAATGAATGAAAAAATCTCTGTAAAGTGAACTTCGCCCACTCGAATAACACGACACTTGTAAACTTCTAGGAATGTACTGAAGCAATTTTGAATCACATTGTAGATATAATTCACAATAAAACGCTATAACCAGTGAATACATCTCCCTAATCAATACGAAAACTGCTAATCAGTGAGTCTATTATCCACCAAAGGCTCCAGGGATCTCACATTTGATAACAGTTTTCACGTTAAAATCAAGCTAGTTCAATAAATCGATCCGATTTTTCACGAGTAAAAAATCGACATGCAACTTGCAGATCCAACGAATCACATAAATGCTCAATTTTTGTTTTTAAATTCGAAAACACCCAAAAAAATCCATATAAACAGGCCAAATTCCCAATAATAACATGAAGGAAGATCAAATAACCCAAAATTCAGAATTGCTAAAAACTTTATTTTTACAATTTCTCAAAGATTCAACAATAGAGTGGCTGATACCACTTGTTGAAATTGAAAAGGGTTAATTTTTCTATTAAAACCTTATACATGCATATAAATCCTCCATGTTGAAATCAAAGAGAAGATTAGAAGTGGAAGCATGCATTGATTCATAGATGTAATTACTTGAACGGGTTATGATCTTCCAATTGATACGTAATCCCTTAGAAATTTTCTCTGTTGATGTTAATGGGGATGCAGATAGATGGAAAAAACTCACATTCAATTGGGAACCATGACCATGGTATAATAATTAAATATGCAATTATTATCTTTCAGTTCTTTTAAATTGGCCCCCTCATCAATTTAAAATAACCGTTCTAGTCTATACACTTTTCCATGATATTTAATACCCATCAGTCCAAAATTAGCTTTAATGGATCACTTTATTGACTAAACTTTTTAAAGAATAGAACCAAACATTTTAATATATATATATATATATATACATACGTTCAAGTTTTTTGTAATCCAGAAAAATTATATATATATATACATACATATACATATACATACATGTGTAGCCCCATATGTTGGAATTTTTCAACATTATATGCACGCCAAAAACTAATGCCGTAAAAAAAAAAAAGCTAACTTTATTATAGTGACCAGACGTGTCACATGAGTGGAGGAGTTGATCAGTGTCTAATTTATATTCCGCATACCATTAAATTCATGAGGCCTTTGTAAGTGTTTTTTACAACGATTTATACTGATTTTAGTTTTTTTCTTTAGGCCTAATCCCAAGCTTTGATGACACTGTCGGGAAAATTGCTGAAAAGATATGGGGAAAGGAAGCTTAAAGTGCTTAGAGAATCTAACTGGAATCATGAATTGTTTTAAAAAGTAATCCACATGAGAAAAATAGACATTTTTTCAAAACATTCTCTTCAATACAAATTGATAGGAACTCTGGCCATGTGGTAGAAAAAAGTAAATAAATATCTATAGCTCTATTTAGATACATAAGTTCTGTTAAACAGAAAATAACTCAATTTTTTTTTATAAATGTGCACATTAAAATTTCATATGCACATCTAAATGTGAATTTCTTTTTATTTTAAGAAAATAGAAGAAATCTATATTTCAATTCATATAATGCATTGTAGACCCATTGTATTTAGCAACAACAGTACACCANACATTCTCTTCAATACAAATTGATAGGAACTCTGGCCATGTGGTAGAAAAAAGTAAATAAATATCTATAGCTCTATTTAGATACATAAGTTCTGTTAAACAGAAAATAACTCAATTTTTTTTTATAAATGTGCACATTAAAATTTCATATGCACATCTAAATGTGAATTTCTTTTTATTTTAAGAAAATAGAAGAAATCTATATTTCAATTCATATAATGCATTGTAGACCCATTGTATTTAGCAACAACAGTACACCACAGTATCTCAAATGCTCAAATAATATAACAAGTGCTAACCTATAAATCTATTTAGCAACAATAGTACACCCATATAATTACATAAGACCACATTATAACAAAAACAATATTGTTTTGCATTATAGTTGAACCATTACTTAGGTCTATCCTTTGTCTAGATTCTACATTTTTGGTAGGTGACCAAGCCGCACCCTATATATATCATATTTAGAGTCACATATAATGAACAAAATGAATGGTTTTTTAGTTGATGGTGTTGGCACCACTAGGCCTCATATTGACACCTAGGGACATAGTGGTTGTGATAGAATACAATAGCGAAGTGGCGATAAAGTCAAGATCGAAAGGTTTGATTCCATTTTCCTACAAGTCAAAGGAAGAAAGAAACTGAAGAAAGAAAACGAGGGAGTTATTCTTTATTTGCTTTTGATTGTTTTGTTAATTTTGCGAAATTACAAAATTGAAACTATTGTATTTTTTATTCTTTGATAATGAATTATTTTAACCATGGCATGGGGACTCGTGAATGTTTCCCTTAGGGGTTTACCACATTATATCTGGTATTCATCTTTATTTAATCCCGCAGTAAATCATATATTGTAGAACACAAATCTGTTAAGTTTTCAAGGTCAGAATTGCGCGTAAAACTACCTGTAGGAAGTTCTGACTGACTGGCGTCTTCCGGCTGAAATGAGTAATTGAGAAAAATTGTTTAATTAACTAGGTTTTAGTATTTACAATTGGAATCAAAGTGAGTTCACTTTTAAAAAGTGAGATCTATTTAAAACCTAGTAATGAACGAAGCATCGTTTAGACCTCATGTCTTAGATGTGACTAATTATTCGTATTGAAAAATAAGAATGTAAGTCTATGTCCAATCACTAGATAAGAAAGCATAGCACCCAATCGTGTATGTCTATAAAACTCCCACTGTAATTGAAAAGAATATAGAAAGTGGGAAATGAACAGATAAGCGGGTGACTGCTGATTATAATAGTGATAGCTGGAATTCTAAAACTCTAAATGATATTTTCTCATTCACTGATGCTAATCAATTTCGTTTAATTACAACATGCAAGGTGGCTAAAGAGGCATGTGACATATTGCAAATTGCTCATGAAGAAACCTCAACAGTGAATCCCCTAAACTCGAAATGTTGACACTTGAATTTGAGCAATTAACCATGAGAGATGATGAGTGCTTCAAAGATTTCATGTAAAACTAAGTGACATCACCAACTTGGCCAACACATTGGAAAAGAAATACTCTGAAAGTAAAATTGTGAAAAAAAAAAAAAAATTCTATGATCATTATCTAATAGGTGCCACTCCAAGGTAACCGCTATAAAGGAAAACAAACACATAGAAAGCATAAAAGTGGAATAATTGATAGCGTCCTCGATGACCTATGAGCTACATTTTCGCAGAAGGCGGAAGGAAAAAAGGATTGGGAATAGCTTTTAAAGTCAAGGAAGTTGAGATAGATGAAGAAGATGAAAGCGGAATCCTATCGCATCTATGGAAAAGAGCCAAAATCATGTCCAATGTCATGAATGTGAAGGGTTCGGGCACATAGTAGCTTATGCGAACCCAAGCAGCATTTGAAACTACAAAACCAACGACATATTAGATCAAACCCAAGAAAGTCAAGAATCAAAGTTTGAAAAGTTCAACCCAATAAATTATAGAACTAAAGAACCAAGACAATCGTCAACAATATCTTGACCCCGTGATCACAAAACCTTTGAACCTTACTTAAATTATTGTTGAATGCCACAAGAATTTAATTTTTGATAAGTTTGGAATTAATTTAATGAAGATCAAGTCGAAAGCAATATGTCTTGCAATAATATCTATCAAATTGTGTGTTTATATAATGAAAAATAATAATCATATTTATATGGAATCCACAAAACCTAGTTAAAAACGGAATTACAACTAAAAGATATCAAAAAAGATACCATAACAGAGTTTTAACTCAACTAGAAGTCTAAACAAAATTTGGAAAAAAAGCGTCCCAGTTTTGCACTATGCGGCCGCATAGGCTAATGGCTTGCAGTCGCATAGGCCAGTCATCAGCCTCCAACTGGGTTTCGGTAAGGGGCTATGCAACTGCATGCTTAGTTACCATATGTGGTCACAAAGGTCTTCACTTCGACTCCCCCATCTGTTGCTCGAACCAAGTTGATCCATCTTGTTCTGTCCTCCATACCCAATATGAAAATTGTCCCTTTGCTTGTAGTCAATGGTTCATCCATGGTAACTTGAACAAGTAATCTTATAGCTTCTTTGACCCTTTTTCCGAGTGACCTAGTCATTCGTCCTTCTTCCACGATCAAGTCATTATCCTTGCTAGCTCCCGTACCAAGGTTCTCATCAGCGACAAAGTGTGCAAACATCTTAAAGAAGTCTCGGGGCAAGAAAGTTATGAACATAATTTGGAGCAAAACTAAAGAAAAGGAGTCAAACTCGGACGAGGAGGACAGAACAGATGATAGTCTGATGCTAACATGTTACATCTAACGCCTGCATGTTATAACCTACTGAGTACAGATTCAATTGGAAGTAGCAATGGATGTTCAGAATGTGAAACTCTGAAAAGATATCTGAAAGCTGAACAAGAAAAAATGTTACCCTTCAGCAATTATGGAATACATTGAAGAAGAAAGAGTTGTGGTAGCAATCGAAACAGAAGCTTTGTCCAAAATTGTAAATGAGAAGGAAAGACAATTGCTGGGATTTAAAGTTGAATTAGATCATGCCAAGGAAAGAGTCAAATAATTGACAAGTGGATCTGCCTGCCTTAGTGAAGTATTTAGCTATGGAAGAACTTTTATTGACAAAGTAGGCCTGGTATAAAGGAAAAGGAAAGGAGAAAGAAATCACTCAACTGATATTCATTAAAGAAGCAGTGGGATCCAAAAAATTACAAAGTCAGCCGTATAAAATTGTTGTCAAAGTACAAGCCTACCACTAGTAGGACAGTACCATTGACAAACACTCGATAGCAGGTTCTAACTACCTCGAAAAATCTATTTTAGATCATAAGATCAGGTAAACTGGTAATTCAGTGCACACTATCAGATGTAATATATGTGATCAGTATGGACACAGTTCGTACCAATGTTTTAACACACAAAAAAATTAAATCACACTAAGAGAGTTAACTTGCTAACTGACACATTAAAACAAAACTCTTAGGCTAGAATAAAGAAAATTTGGATACGTAAAAAGTGATATTAGGTGTTATGCTGTTAATGTTGCTTATAAATCTATAGTACCTAACTCTTGGTACTTTGTTAGTGGTTGTTCTAGACACATGAATGGTATTCGTTCTATCGTTCTATGTCATCTAATTTTAAAAGTCATGCAGAAGAAATAGTTACTTTCGTGGATGTAACAAATGTTCAATGACTAAGGTACAAGACTCTCTTACCAAGTTCTGTGATAATATTAGTGCTTCAAATATATTTAAAAATCATGTTCAACATTCTAGGACTAAGTACATTGATATTTGACATCGTTTTATTATAGAATTAGTTGAAAGAAATATTATTGTCCTAGAACACATTCACATAGAAGGACAACTGGCTGATTTATTTACCAAGGTTTTAGATACTGTCAGATTTGAAACGTTGCGAAAATTCATTGGCATATGCATGATACATTAAAAGCTAGTTCGACGGACATAATTTTTTTATCTGATTATGTGTGTTCATTTTGTTTGTATGTATTTTGCATTTATATGAAAAACAAAAAAAAATTGAAAATGATAAAAAAAAAACGAAAGAAAGAAAAGAAATTGGGGATTTTTTTGCAAATGTCACAAGATGTGATATTCAAAATGTTTTGTGGTTATTGAGATAAAATTTGAATCTCCAATCAATGTGATGTTTTCACTTTAATTTATGGTAAATTATTCTTAAATAAGTACCCCATTAGGAAACTGTGACAACATTGTTGTGACCATTTACTGACTAAGTAGGCATCTGAAGGTGACATGTGTTCAAGTGTAGACCTATGGTCAGTATCTATGTCTCTCTACTGTAATCTGATATTGTGCAAATAGACATGTGAAGACATCCTTGATAATGAACATAAATCATAAGAGAAAAGATACCCCATGGTTATGTAAAAGTCAACTCCATGATTTTAAAAGACTGTGAATTGAAATAAATATAGAAAAAGTCATCACATGAGCATGCGAAACAAATAAAAAATTTATATAAATTCTCCAGTCTGGCACGTACATATTTTTATGTAAAGAGACATTATCAGATGATTGTTGGTTTGAAACATGTTTTAGCATGTAGTCGTTGGAAGTGTTAAATCTAGTTAGGTAATGTCTAAAGTGTCCTATCACATACTTACGTTTCAATTAGAGAACTAATTGAATTAATTGTGAGCAGACACTTGAATGGAAATTTCATGCTTATCTTGAGAATTTTGAGCTAATTGTGAAATTGATCTGATTGTGAAATTCGTCCAAATATATTGTGATTGAATCAATTTTCTTTAAATTTTCAAATTTATATGTGATTGACAAATGGGGGCTTTTTCTTAGATTTTCTAATCAACAGTTTAAACTTGATAGTAAACTCCAATATTCATTGCATAAAGGAAAAATTGAGCAAAAATATTTATAAACAAAATCTAGGTCAAACAAGAGGGGACAGTTCAACATTATTGATTGAGAAAGAGCTCATTGCGTTTGATCTCGAATTTTGTAGTTTCAAGCTCTTTTTGCATCTATAGATGACATGTATGAGTGAGGGGGAGATTAGTTATCCTTATAATCTGCTAGTTCCACTCATGTACAACCGAAGGGATAAGGTTTTGATATCCTATCATGTTAGACTAAAGCAAAGATATTGTTGTTAATGTGCCTGTCGAAGAGAGAGTCAGGTTGACCCTGTTGAGGAAGTCAAGAAAGACACTAAATCCCAACTCTGAACAGCCTGTCCAAACCAACCTCCTACAAGCCAAGAAGGCTTCATAATTTACTTGTTCTATCATTCTGACTCTAACTCTCTAATATCACTATTTGCTTACTTGTTTCACTTTATATGGTGGGTCTTTTAATTTCAAAATGGGAGAGTAGTAATTTTATTTTTTTTTATTTTGAACACTATTTGCAGTATATTTGTGCTATCCATGTGCGTTACTTCATATTTACATTGTGTTGCTGCATATCTTTTAGCTTTTGCTAGGCCTATATATTATGTGATACAATGGTTGGTTTCATGAAATTAGAGGAGTTGTGTGTTACTTGAGAGAACTAAGGGGGAGTAGTCCAGTTCCTTATTTTGTAAACACTCTACACACACTCACAAAAGTCCAAATAGGTAAGCCAGTCAATTAGAACTGACTTCAAGTAAGCGAGTCCGTCAGGACTTGGGTGCAACAAGAAAACAGATATCTTGGCTTGTAGATTTTAGGGTTTCCATGCCCTAAATGAGATGGAATATGTACCTTCCATATAAGAGCATATACAGAAATTTATATTTACCATCTTGAACTGTTTGATTGGTCAAATAATTAAAAGAAAGAAATATTGCTTTAACAAATCAAAACTTTCCTTCATTTAATTATTAACCATGTCGAACATATTCTATATTATATATTTACAATCTTGGACTGGATTGATTGGTCAAATAATTAAAAGAAGAAAAGATTACTTTAACAAATCAAAACTTTCCTTAGTTGAATTATTGATCATATCAAACATATTCTATATTCTTCTTACCGAACAAAACTTCCATATTTTAGGTAAGATATGTTCGTACCTTGGAGGACTCTCTACGTAAGTAGAGAAAACGATTAAAAGACAAATGATGGCTTTGAGAAAAATTTGCCTATGTCTAGCGAACCTGCAGCAACATGCTTTGAAGTCTTTTGACCATCTCAAGTGAGTCTGATCGGCTCATGTTTCATTGGAGTGTCTCAAAGCAAAAATCGTGTTTTTCAACAGTAATTGAAGATAACAACCCGAGCGTGAATAATATAATCTCACTCAAAGATCGGGCTACTTAACATGAGTTAAGATTAGTGAATATTAATCTAAGTAATGATTAAGGTCGAATACAATAGTGAAGTGGCTATAAAGTCAAATCCGGAAGGTTTGATTCAACTTCCTCAACAAGTCAAAAGAAGAGAGTTGCTCCTCAATTGCTTTTGATTGATTTTGTTAATTTTGCGAAATTACGAAACTGAAACCATTGTATTTTTTATTCTTTGCTAGTGGATTATTTTACCTGTGGCATGAAGGCCTATAGGTGTTTCACTTAGGGTTTACCACGTTATATTTAGTGTCCATTTTTATTTAATTTCGTAATAGATTGTATCTTGTATAACACAAACCTGTTAAGGTGTTCCAGTCAGAACAGTACGTAAAATTGTCTGTATGAAGTTGTGACTAACTGGCATATTCTAGCTGAAATGAATAATTGAGACAAATTGTTTAATTAACTAAGTTTTAATATTTACAAGGTCACTCAGATTAAATTTCCTAGCCTAAACACGTTTACCTTTAATGTTATGATAAATCTCGCAATAGATATGATCTCATCGGCCCCCAAGCTCCTATTCTTGTCCCATATGATAATTGTTCCGTGCTATCTTTCTAGGATTCTGAATAATCTATAAGAAATTAAAATCGTTAATATGTGGAAAACCTTGTAGCTTTATTATCTAGAAACTTGCTTTCTTATATCTGGCAGATGGGTTATTCAAACTCAAAACCAAGCGTAATCTTCGCTAGCTACTAAATTATTCAAAAGATATCTAATATAATTATTTTTGGTTTTATTTACAATTTAAATGAATGTCCCTGTTTATAGGGTTGGCGAATAGGGACACATATGTCATTTTCTCAAATAAGTGGAGTATAGTTGTAATTCCATAGTAAAATAGTTTCCAAATAATACACTACTTTGCACCATCTGGTTGGCAAGAAAAAAGGGATAATACCATCCTATTTGGTTAAGTTTATTGTCCCTAGTTTTTAGTAATAATTCGTATTGCTTAGCGGCCATTCTTATCTATATTACATAGTAATTGCATAGTGATTGTGCGATTATTTCTTACTCCAAGTCTCCAACTAAACTTTCGTTTTTTTCAATATAAAAATGCATTCTTGTTGAGCAAGAAAATACAAATGAATAAGACGGCGAGCTTCGTGATCCATTGTATGCGAGCCTAAGAACATGCAAGGCAAGAATAAGCCTATGAGCTCGCGGATAAAAGGGGAAAATTTCTACATTAAATAAATCATAAGTAATGTACGCATGGATAAATGATTAAAGCATGACCAATGAATAAATAATACGTACGTCGGTAAATAAAATGTGAACATCTAGCACTACCAGTTAGAAATTCACCCGTAAAAGATTGCCACTTGTCACTCATTAAATCCAAATTGCCCACAACGCCCTCAAGGAAATCTATAAATACTCTCGTCTAGTAGAAGAAAATGCTGAAAATAAAAATAACTCTCTCCCAAATAGTCATTTTCCCTTTTTGCTCCTTATTGAGCATCAAGTACTGGGAGTTAAGGAGGAGAAAATTCTGGCTACGTGAAAGGAATTTGTTTATCATAATTTTGTGTTAAACAAATTGGCGCTGTACGTGGAAAATCAGAGCAAAGGTAACCACGAATTTGTTCACTGAAGTTGAGAAATCACGAAAATTCGCATAGAGATAAGTCAAACTAAGGCAAATCAAGATGAAGGGAGGGCACTAAAAATTGGAATTGGAGAAAACAGCTATGAGCTAACCGATAAAGACACGAGTCCAAAACAATAGCGGGATGAGACTTCAGTGAAGCTATAAGCAGATTTGTCTCCTGCTCAACTTCGCTGTCTATGAAAGAAAGAGTCGACAACAGATACCATACAGGAAATGGCAGAAAGCCTCAAAACAATCACAGTGGAAAATACTTCTATACGAGCAAAAATAGGAAATTTGAAAGGTAAATCTACCTGACAACACAACTTCCATATCCTGCGTGAAATCAGGTAATTCGAAATCTATAATTTCTTCAATTAAGTGTATAGAATCTAGAAGAAAACTCAATTCATGAAGATGAGATAATAGTCATCCAGGAAATAATAACTTGAGAATGTTTTAACCTTATACTTCTGGACAATGGAAGTCCAATGAATGTTCTATATGAAAGTACTTTCAATTGAATTCAAAAATATAATAGGTGGATCCCTCATAGACATGCCACTATGCTGGTGAAAGTATAGAGGAACCCAGGCATACCAAGAATATATAGATTTCTGCATCATAAATGAAAAGTCTGTATATGGCGAAATCCTTGGACAGCTTGCTATGAGATAGGCAAACATAGCAGTTTTCCTCCATCAATCACATATTAAGTTCTCCACGAATAAAGGTAAAGCTTCCATAAAACACAATTAAGGAATCCTGTGAAGAAACTATCAAATTGACGTGACCTCTATTCCCAAGAGGACTATAATTGCTATAGTTGAAACGAGTAATCCCGAGAAGAAACTTAAAATCGATAACTCAATTGACCTTCAAATAATTGACTGGACGACCAAAGCATCTTCTGTCGAAGAATTTTAAAGTTTTTCTATCGATACTAAGGATTTAAGTAAAGCTCTAAAAATTGGAAAGGAATTGAATGAACCTATGAAATGCTTGTCGAAAGATTTTTGAAAGCAAACTTGTATGTATTCGCATGGATACATGCTAATATGGTGGGAATAGATCCCAAAGTGGATTGTCATGCCTTGAAAATTGGTCCTAAGGTAAAACCTAAAATGTAAAGGAGACGACCAATTAGTGCTGAAAAGAATAAAGTATTAAAAACTGTAGTGGACAGGCGGTTAGAAAATGCTTTTATCCGGGAAGCTTAGTACCCGATGTGGGTATGTAATTCAGTATTAGTACTAAAGAGCATTGGAAAATGGTAAACTTACAAAGATTTTACATACTTAAATAAGGCATGTACTAAAGACAATTTCCCACTTTCCAGAATTGATCGACTGTTGGATGTATCTGTAGGTCATGAACTATTAAGCTTCATGGAATGTATTCAGGATATAAGCAAATCCATATATATCGACCTAGTTAGGAACATACTGCCTTCGTAATATATCGAGGGTTATATTGCTATAAAGTAACGTCATTTGGACTAAAGAACGCTGGGGCCACCTATTAAAGATATGTAAACAAAATGGTTGTAGATGAGATGGGTATAACAATGAAATTATACATTGATGACATGCTTGTCAAAAGCCTCCGAGTTGAAAGCCATTTGAAATACTAGGAAGAAGCCTTTAAAGTATTGCAAAGTATAGATTAAAACTCAGTCCATTAAAATGTACTTTTAGAGTCAAATTAAAAAAATTCCTGAGTTCATGGTAAACCAGCAAGGTATTGAGGCGAACCTTGATAAAATATATGTTCTCATTAAAATACAATCCCTAACAAAACCAAAAAGAAGTACAAAGTTTAGCAGGAAGGGTCGTCGCCTAAGCATATTTGTATCATGAGCAATAGGCAAATACTCTCTTTTCTTTCAAGGGTTAAAAAAAGGAAAAGGTTCGAATGGAGTGACGAATGCGAGCAAGCATTTCAGGCTTTGAAAAAACTTCTAAGAAACGTGCCCATATGACCTAAGCTCCTGAGTGGAGAAAATTTATTTCTATATTTAGCAGTTTCTAAGGTAGCAGTGAGTTCTATCTTGGTAAAAGAGGAAGGGCAGCAACTGCGGCGGCAACTGCTGCCAGTACATTATGTAAGCAATGCCTTGCAAAGGGCAGAGGCAAGTTATAACGATATGAAAAAACTAGCCCTCGCCTTAGTTTTAGTATCACAAAAATTGTGATCATACTTCCGGAGCTACAGTATTAAAGTACTAATTAATTTTCCACTTATGCAAGTTTTACAAAAACCTAATACATCAGGAAGACTAATGAAATTAGCAGTAAAATTGGAACAATTTAAATAAGTTATAAGGGACAATTTGCAATCAAAGCACAAGCATTTGCTGATTTTACTGCTAAACTTTTAGATGTTCCTACTACCAAAATATAGACTAAACATGAAACATGGAAGTGATTTGTAACGAAGCACGAATAATTTTGACAAGTCTAGAGGGGCAAAATCTAAATTGTGTATTAAAGTTCGCATTTAAGACAACTAATAACATAGCTAGTACAAAACTTTATAAGATGGCCTATGATTAGCAAAGGAAATGTAGGCTCGAATCATAGAAGTGAAAAGTGATGTGCAGTTAGTGGTAAATCAGGTAAATGGAAGATTCACGACAAAAGATAAAATGATGACCGCTTATGTGGCGAAGATCATGAACCTGCCACAATACATCAACAAATTTGAACTCACAAAAACCCTAGAGAAGAAAAAGGGTATGTAGATGTGTTATCAAAACTAGCAAGCACTAAGGATGCAGACCTATTCAAAATCGCACTTGTGGAATTGCTTGCAAAACCATCAATTTACCAAAAAAGGAAGAGAGTATGTGGATACAGTGGAAAGCCTTGCGGACGTAGAAAATCGTATCTTAAGATGGAATACTCTTCAAAGATAAAAAGGAAAACAGAAACTGCAAAAAAGAGCAGCTAGATACACATTACAAAGAGATATCCTCTTTAAATGAGGACATATACTCCCTTTACTATATGCATGAACAAGGATGAAACGATAAAACGTAATGAAGGAAATACATGACCGCTTATATTAAAACCATGCCAGCGGACATTTCCTAGAGTAGAATGCTTTGAAGAAAATATATATTATTAGCCCAATATGAGAAATGATGCTATGAATTTAGCAAGAAAATTTGAAAAATGTTAAAAATTCCCCTTAATACCACGCCAACCTGAAAGTTCGAAATTTATTAACTAAGTTTGACCTTACGTGCGGAATAACACTAATTAAAGCAACAAGTGACTTTTAATTAGTTTCTAGATGGTTAAGCATACAATCCAATTTCCTATGTTTAATTACCGTAGTTGTAATATTTGGAAACCAATAATTAACAAAAAGTTTGACGATGGAGAAATCCAACTAGTTACCTCCACAATAGACAATGTGGTTTACAGTTCAATTCCAAACTAGTTCCACTAGCTGTTGTAAATACTGCAACTCCAAGATCTGCTGCTCAATCCAACCTTGCAATCTGCTACCGTAGATACTATTTAGNTTAAAAAAATGTTAAATAGATATTTTATATTGTCAATTAAGAAATGTAACTTAGAAATATGCGTAGTATATGAAAAGTAATAAATAACACAAATATGACGATGGAGAACCCAACTGGATAAAAATTTCGAGATCAAGTCAGTTACCTCCACTATAGACAATGTGGGTTACAGTTCAATTTCAAACTAGTTCCACTAGCTGTTGTAAACTTTGTAACTCCAAGATCTACACATCTCTTCCAAGTGGATACCAAGGAATCTCCTATTCATGTTATTCTTCCTACACTTGAATCCATTCCTCAAAGTGTTAAGGAAGCCAGGTGTTTTGCAATTGTAGCACAATGAAGCAACCTCATGAAATTCATCCCAGACATCTATATTTATAGTTGGGGACGCTTAGATTTTATGAACCGTGTAAAAACTATTCAAAATCGCAATTAGGGTTTTTTTTCGGATCAACCCGTCCCTCGAGCGAGAAGCTAGCGATAGGCGAGTGACACACTGTCGCTCGAGCGAGAGCTCAGCGATAGGCGGGCGACAGACATTCT
>CAIGRK010011880.1:0-12542 GCA_903798315.1 Fraxinus greggii | reverse complement strand
GCGCAAAAATTTGAAAGGTTTGGGACCGTTGCTGCAATTATCCCATTTAAAAATGACAAAATGGTATTTTTAGATTTTTTTTTTTACATAAAATTAAATCAAAAAATCAAAAAAGTAAAAGAAATTTACCCTACCCCACCCTACCCTCATGAAAATTAGAAAGGCCGGTGGTCCGTACTTTCATTTCCAACTCCCATCTACGCCAGTGGGCACAAAGGATGGTCACCACCCACAACTTCAGTACCACCTCCCAAAGACAGTCGTCACCGCCCAAATATCAAAACCAGAAATCAAATAAAACCCAACAGAAATTGAAGTAATTGGAACCTCATTTGCGCGTGGAATTGGGTAGAATTTGAAGCCAAAATTGGAGCAATGTGTGACACAATTGGATTAATTGAGGGTATACCTATCATCCTTCGATGTTGCTGAGGGATTTTGGGTTGCCAATTTAGTAGAAAAAGAGCTCCAGATTCGTTAATTGAAGGAGTCGGGACTGCCTCGTTTTGCTCCCGAGGTAGACTTGTATCAATCGGAGCGGTTTTGGATGATGTCTCACCATGAATTGGAGCACCTAGGTGAGGCGAATCGACTGATAATTGTGCACAGCTGTGCGTACCACCGAAGTTGTCGAATTTTGTTGTGGGACCGTGAGACTCCCATGGTTTTAAGGGTTGATTTTGATCTCTATATGATGTTTGTCCAATTAATTGTGTGAGATATGTTGTGGAATGAGGACGTCGTCTATGGGATGAAATTTTGGCAGATTGGATGGCGGCGGAGGTCAGTGTTTATTTATTTTTATTTTTTTTGGGTTTCAGATTCGATGGCTGGTATTTTCTCTGGTTTGGGTTGGGGTAAGTGAAAGATGAGGACTTTTATTTTCATTTTTATTCTTTTTTAATTAGCTGACATAATTTTTAATTTATTTTGAGTATAATATGTAAAATTACATTTTTGCCCTTCTTAATTTGGTCAAAATTAATCAAATTTTGACTTTTTTTTATCAACTAACGGTCAAATTACCATCAATTTGGACACCTACTACATTTATGAAAAGTTAAGGATCTCCATTAGCACAAATTGAAGATTACGACAAAGTCTGCAAAAATTGAAAAGGTTAAGTACTGCTACTTTTTTTTTTTTAATTGTATTTTACACCCAAATACATATAGGTCTTACATCATCCCTCTTTCGTTAATTGCTTGATTTTATCATGGTCCAAAAACTTATGCACGTAACACCTGTGAATTCATGTGATAACTATAACAAAAGTACTTTTTTTAATTGAGATTTCACAAACCATTATGAGGGGCGTTTAGATCATAAAATGATGTACATCGCAACGCTTTTGAACTTTACTAGTTGCCTATAAGCTTCGTATGACCCACAATTTTTTTTTTCTATTAATTCCAATGGTCTAGAATCTAGATCATGCAAGAGCGAGACTAACATTGGAAAAACGAGTCATTAAGGTTTTTTTAAAAACATTTTTTTTGTTTTTCTCTGTTGACTTTCTTAAAAAACAGAAGGGCCACGACCAGCCCACCTCTCAAGATAAGTTGGTCATGGCATGATGCGTCCCAAACCTCATTCGGGACAAACAAGGGTCGAGACATCAAACTCAAATTTAGTAATTTACACGTCTAGACAGTATGAGCAATCTAAAAATATTGAGTATCCATTGCAAATGTCTTAAAAAATACTCTGAGAGAAGTGATAGATAATGGCCATTGACTTCACAAGAAAGCATATGAACTACAATTTATTCTTACATATAGATAGACGCTAATAACTTAGGAAAAAATTTCACCTGTCTGTCATCGAACTTTCAGCAAAATTTCATTATGGTCAATAAACTTCAATTTAGTTTCAATTTCACTACGTTTCATGCTATCTCCCAAATTGATGAAAAATTTAATTGACAATCATATTGCAATGGAACTTTTAGGTAATCAATGCATTACGTATTAATTTACTACTACGTCAAGTCATAAATATTAAAAAAAAAAAATCTTTTAATCTTTTCTAGGGTGACATGCAGTGAAAGATAATTATGATATGACTGTCAACTAAAACGATGTTATTAAATTAAAGTTCAGAGACCGAATAGAGATAAATTAAAATTTAATGACCCAATTGAGATTTCTCTGAAAGTTCAGTGACCATGAATGATATTTACTCAATAATGTCACACATTTAATTGTAAACATGTCGGCTACACGTTATTTCACGAACCCGTATTACTCCCACTACGTGTCAATTTATTATTCGGTCATGGCAATCTCCATGAAGCGTCCTTTTTCAAATATCCATAAATCACCACGTGTTTGCGCCATGTGTCCTCCCATAGTCAACTATCTATAGCCTATATATATAGCCAATGCCATGTCCACACAACAAATCAAGTCACCATTTGTCCATCTAAATCAATAACGACACACACTTTTCTTTGATTCTTGTACAGTTGTTTGATTTTTCATTCTTTAGTCTTTATCCTCCCTTCTGAATTTTTGATCTTTGTTACTCAATGATCAATAAATCCAAGGAATATACTCGCCGGATTTTGAATTTTCCGGCGATTCGTCCCTGTGAGTCGGTTTGTTTCTCTAGCCTTGTGAACTCTTTAGTTGTTCTCTGTCATACCATATGTGAATACAAGTCAAGAGCTTTTTTTACAAACAAGAAAAATGCAAGAAACTCGATCCGTTTGATTGAAAATTTTCTTGTTTTTCTTGAAGAAATGCAAAATGGGTATCCAAGAAATGCTAGCACCTTGGTTTTAGTATTGTCTGAGCTTCATTTCATCTTCCAAAAGGTACAATTCCTGTTGGAGGATTGTAGCAGAGACGATGGTAGGATATGGATGCTGGTGAAGTCGGAAAATGTCTCGACTCAGTTTCACGGGCTGATGAGATCTATCGCGGTGGCTTTGGATGTTTTACCGTTGGACAGATTGGATGTTTGTGTAGAAGTTAGAGAATTGGTCGAGTTCGTGAGAAGGCAAGCACTTAGGGAAAAAATTGATGTTGACGTGGATGATAGGCGAGTTTCGCGGAAAGTTCTTCGGGTTTTAGATCGATTTGGGAACGAAATTGTTCCCGAATCGAGTAATTTAATGGGGGTTCTTGAATATTTGGGTATACGAAGTTGGGCCGAATGCAATAAAGAAGTCAAGTTCTTGGAAGGTGAGATAGGGCAGGAGTTAACTGCTGAGAAAAGAGATGTGGGATTTCTTAGTAGTCTAATGGCATTCATGGTCTATTGCAGATGCACCCTTTTTAGTGTTGTGGACAGTGCACCAATCAGACAATCTGATGGTGGAGGCTGCATCAGTGATCTGATTAGATGCTTGAATCCTGATGATCTAAGGTGTCCAATCACACTGGAAATCATGATTGATCCAGTAACAATATCAACAGGGCACACATATGATCGGTCTTCGATCATGAAATGGTTTAAGTCGGGAAATCATACCTGTCCAAAGACGGGCGAGAGGCTTATGTCGGTAGATCTTGTTCCGAATTTGGCTCTTAAGCGACTTATCAGACAATATTGTTCGGAAAATGGAATCCCATTTGTAGAAACTGGTGGGCGTAATAATGATATTACGAGGTCACCAGGTGCAGGTAGTGCCATAGCTGAGCAAGTTACGACGTTGCTTGCAAGTTTCCTCGTAGTCAGGCTCATGGCCGGAACAAGCGAAGAGCAGCACAAGGCTGCTTACGAGATTCGTCTGCTCACCAAAACAAGCGTTTTTAATAGGTCTTGTTTGGTGGAAGCTGATGCAATCCCTTCTCTCTTGAATTTTCTCAGTTCAGGTAATCCTGCAGCACAAGAGAACGCGATTGCAGCTTTGATGAATCTCTCAAAGTACTCGAAAAGCAAGAGGATAATGATTGAGAGTGGAGGATTGGACCAGATAGTCGGGGTGTTAAACAAGGGACTGAGGATAGAAGCCCGCCAGCACGCGGCTGGCGTGTTGTTCTACCTTGCTTCAGTCGAGGAGTACCGCAAAATGATAGGGAAGATTCCGAATGCTATTCCGGCTCTAATGGAGCTGGTCAGGGACGGGCCTGATCGTGCCAAGAAGAATGCATTGGTCACAATATTCGGCCTACTTATGAACCCTGAAAACCATTGGAGAGTGCTAGCAGTCGGATTCGTCCCCTTACTCATTAATCTGTTGACATCTTCCCGAAGGGAAGATCTTATAACGGATTCACTAGCAATTTTAGCAACTCTTGCTGAGAAACTTGATGGAACAATGGCCATTATAAGTGCTGGAACTTTACCTGTAATTGCCGAGGTTCTGAGCTCTCTGAATTGCCGAGCAGCAAAAGAGTACTGCGTCTCATTGTTACTTGCTTTGTGCATCAATGATGGGGCGGACGTGGTTCCTCTTTTAGCAAAGAACCAGTCTCTAATGGTAGCTTTATATTCTCTACTAACTGATGGCACGCCCCGAGCAAGAAAGAAAGCCAGTTCACTCATCAGAATCCTACAGAGCTTCAATGAAAAGAGCTCCTCCAGCTTGATGGCTCCAACACTTCCACCGGAACAATTCATTCAAGTGTGGTAGCCAATACCTTTTTTCTTTGGCTACTCATCCATTCTTTACAAGTATCTGTTACATATATATATAGTATATAAGCACACTCGTATATGTTATTTCGTGACAGTAGCTCGATTTTTTAAAAGCTAGTCATTAAAATGCTTCTGTTTTTGGATGAAGCTGTGTACAAATACCTGTTGAATTTACTTTTAATAATGTTGATAACGTTTCAATATAAATTTCTGTTTCAGGAAAAGAAAAGAAAGTTTATCTAATATTTATACTATAACTTTGTTTTTGGCATCTGATTATCATAATTCTCCCGGTCTACTAATGAAAGTATTGACATTGTCCTTACAAAAAGTTTTCCGTTTCAACAAAGTAGTCTTCTACATAGATTCAAATGAAGGTGTAGAGAACTTCACTTTTTCGAAATTTGAAGTGCTTTCTCAAGAGCTGAAACAACTTGTTTCATGGATTACCGCTGTTGCTTAGGGTAGTGCAAGACAAAGCTAGCTTGAATACAAGTCCAAAATCCTCGGCTGAATATTCCCCGTTTAATTTGGGATCGGCAAATTCTGTTACGTGCCGCCCTTTCTGAGGTTCTTAGCCTTGATTCATTAGTGAAATTAATCATATAAAGCCTAATAGAATCATCTCAGAAGATATTGAAAAACTGTAGATCGACAGACTTATTTCTACCATTTTGCTCATAGGCATTGGGCTTGTCAAATCCATGTTGATAACACACTGTTGCAGAAGCAACATTCCAAAACTGCAAACATCAGTTGAAGAATTAACGTGATGGTTCTTCTTTACTCGGGATCCACATAACCAATTGTTCCTTGTATTTCCGAGCTCACATAGGAATGGCCAACTGAGATAACTTTCGATAACCAGAAGCCGGACAGTTTGGCTCGGAAGTTGGTGCAGATAAGGATATTTGTGGACTGTATTAGGTCAATTTAATAAAGACACAAAAAAAATTAGACGTTTAACAGAAGAAAATTGACAGATTTACCTTAATATTGCATTGAACAATGCAGCCTTCAGGGTACAATCTTCTACAATTTCAAGTCTCTGAATACGAGTCAAAATTTTACCATAAACTGTTTAAAGACATGCGCGGGGACGTGAAAACTCGATATGAAACTTGACTTCTAAAATAAGGAGAAAAAACAGAAATAATACCAAACAACCATTCTGAGAACTTCCCATTGTGACACAGCTCATAAACCAAAAATCACAATGACCAAATAGTGCTACAAGGTTAGGATGTTGATGTGCGTTAGGCTTGTAACTTCCCTAACAAATGTTTCCATATG
The DNA here is from genome assembly GCA_903798315.1 of Fraxinus greggii. Classification (NCBI taxonomy): domain Eukaryota; kingdom Viridiplantae; phylum Streptophyta; class Magnoliopsida; order Lamiales; family Oleaceae; genus Fraxinus; species Fraxinus greggii. The sequence continues at coordinate 6,662 of CAIGRK010011880.1, read as the reverse complement.
AACATCATTTATTAAGTGCTTAGCTGCAATGTGCTGACCATCTGATAGACAGCCTTTGTATTCCTTCCCTGGAGAAATGGCCAAACCATCGAAAAATCCAACTCTGAATACAAATTATCCATACAAGGGAAAAAAATTCTGAGAAAAATGGTAGCTCGGGTTAAAAAATTTAGTCCGTGCATCAAGTTCTTGTCATGGAAGACGTTAAGTTCTATCCTGTAAGATGTGATTCCCTAAGCTAATTCCAATTAGAGTTCTGACTTAATATATGCATTTAGGAAATTGTCTAGATGAAGTTCTACATTTGAGTATTGCAATGATTTTCATGTTATTGTTTCACCGAACGACTACATATGGAAGCCATTTGTTGTGTTTACATTTTTATTTCTGGCTCAGCCCCAGCAGTTCTGATCATGACAATGAAATAATGCATCAACCTTACTGTAACAGATAAATTTGCACCTACTATGCCATCAGTGTTTCAAGATACAACGCTTCTTTAAAATTAATATAGCACGATATTAATTTCGCTGAAAGAATCAAATCTTAATTGTACTATTCTAGAACGGAAGATATCGAATACTAAATATGGAGCATGAAATTAAAAAATATTTTGAAAATTATTTGAATAAGGAAAGAATTAGAAATCAATTATATGGAATTGATTTAGAGAGAAGAAAATGGAATTAGGAGGATTCTATTTATAGATTTTCTTGTATCTCTTCCTAACGGTCGCATCTTTTGGCACAAATTCATTTCAATCATTAGATCGCACCATTTCAAATTGGGCCATGATTTAGTGGTCTAGATCGCTGTCGTAATCAGTTGTTGGAAGGAAGTACTTGGGGAAAGAAGAAGAAAAGATCTCAACGGCATTACAAGAATTCTGGAACTAGAGACGACGCCGTTTAGCTTCCAATATAATTGTTTTAGCATATTGCATTTTTATTAATTTAAACACGTTTTTAATGTAGTCCTTAAACCGTAGGAGCGAATAAGGGAGGAAGATTGTTGAATGTCAGAATTTGACTTCCTTTCTTCTCCACTCTCTCTGAAATTCTCCCTCCCATTTTACTCAATTGCATATGTATTTTGTTCATCATATTTCAGTTAAATATCATTACGGTTTTGGGTACTGAATTACAGCTAATTCTGTTAGTTGTGGATTGAATTGCATTGCAATTTACTGGGATTAGTTGGTTTTGATTTAAGATTTATTCAATCATTACAGGTGGTATCAAATCTAAGTTCGATTTTGGGAATGGATACTCAAGCTAAAGTAGTATAGGAGCACCTAAAAAATTGGATAGGGAAGTTGAAGATCTGGGTGAAACTCTCCAAGGAGTGGGTAACAAAGTGGAGACCTCAAATCAAACATTGAAAGACTTATGTAACAAACTTGACCGTATGGAAGTAATGATAGGGGAACTGAATTCTGAGTATGAATCATTAGTAACAATGATGGCCTAAATGATGGGGCAAAAGGGAGAACCTAAAGACAAATAGAAATGAGTTCACCAGTTGAGGTTTATAATGGTGAAGGACTGCTCACACCATGCTTGGGATAAGCATCTGGAAGTAGTAATAATGGGAGTGAGATGAGAGGGGGAGTTAAGTTGCCTAAGATTGATTTCCCTTATTTTAATGGAGAAGGGCATGGAGAATGGTTTAGGAAAGCTCGTAAATATTTCCAAATCCATCAAATTCCTAATGAAATGAGAGTTAGTGCTGCTGAGGTGTATTTGAAAGAGAAAGCGGATGTGTGGTTTCATGGCTTCACCAATAGCAACCCCAATGCTGACTGGGAATTGTTCTGTACAAGTGATTTGCGGAGGGTACAGGGGAAGAAGGTATAGAAGCCTTCAGTAAGATCGGGCAAAGAGGATCAGTGACCGAATATCAGGAACTTTTTGAGGATCTCAAATCTCAGGTTATGTTGTCCCTTCTCTGCCTTCCTGAGTCGTATCATATCTCCATCTTTACTAGTGGATTGAAGGAGGAAATGGGATCTAAGGTGAAAATCATCAAACCGACCTCTATTTCCCAAGCCTTTGAAATAGCCCTCTTACATGAAAACACTATACTAGCTCTAAACAAAAACATAAAAAACCCTACCAAACTCAATTATCAATCCAAATGGCCTAGCCTACCACAAAAACCCACCGAAACTAGTCCAAGGCTTCCTCCCAACAATTGCTCTGAATAGACTCAAAAAAAAACCAAACCAACCCTTTAAGATTCAAAACAATCACCCTTACTGATATACAAACCAAGAGAATCCTGGGATTATGTTTTAGATGTGATGAAAAATATACCCCTGGGCTTATATGTAAAAACAGAATGTTGAACTTCATGTTGGTGGATGACGAAGTAGAAGGGGAAAAGGAGGATAAGGTAAAAATGGCTGAGCAAAGATAAAGGGGAAGAGGATGAGGAAATCATGAAGATCTCCATTAATGCCTAAAACCATCTGAGTTCCAGGCCAGGTGAGGAGGAAGGGGATATCAATCCTTATTGACAGTGGCAACAACCATAGCTTTATTGATGAGAAGTTAGTAAAGGAGTTGAAATGTAAAACAGAACCAACTCAATCCGTGACAGTTACTGTAGCCAATGGAGACAAGCTACATAATACTGCTATATGTAATCCACTTACTAGGGTCATGCAAGGAATGGAATGTCATTTCAGCTGAGGGTGTTGAGATTAGGTGGGAGTGATATGGTATTGGGGGTAGACTGGCTAAGCCAATTTAACCTAGTGGTATTTGATTTCCAAAGAGGTAGCATCAGGTTCTCTTACCAGGGGATAGAGGTGGAGCTGAAGAGTGAAGTCTTGAATGAAGAATTTATAATGATGGAAGGAGGACAGATGAGTCAGTGGATTCACATGCAACCTTATGGAATTGTAGCTCAAATTCAAGCAATAACAGAAGAGGGAAAAAATCAAAGTCCTGCTGAGGTGCAGAATATCCTTAAGAAATATACAGACGTGTTTGTAGATCCAATAGGAATGCTCCCTCCCAGATTTAATGATTTCCTTTGAAGGAAGGAGCACAACCTTTTAAAATAAGGCCATATAGATGTCCTTATGTGCAGAAGACTGAATTGGAGAGGATGGTGAAAGAGACGTTTGATGTAGGGATTATTTGCCTTGCCTGTACTGTTAGTAAAAAAGAAGGATGGTACTTGGAGATTCTGTGTGGATTACAGGCAACTGAACAGTTTAACCATCAAGGAAAAATATCCCATGCCTTTGATTGATGAACTTCATGGCTCTAAGTGGTTTTCCAAAATTGATTTGAGGGCTGGATACCATCAAATTAGGATGTTAGAAACTGATATCCACAAAACAGCATTCAAAATGCACCAGGGTCTTTATGAATTTAAGGTAATGCGATTTGACCTTACCAATGCCCCAACTACATTTCAAAGATTGATGAATGAAATTTTCAAAGCTTATTTGAGGAAAATTGTCCTGGTTTTCATTGATGATATTTTGGTATGCATTCTTGATTTAAATTCCCATTACAAACACCTGTCCATTGTGCTGGAAGTTATGAGGAAACATACATTATATGCTAAGGAATCTAAGTTTTCCTTCGAACAGCCCAATGTAGAATACTTAGGTCATATAATATCAGCTGCAGGGGTGTCATCTGACCCATAGAAGGTGAATGCTGTGCAGCAATGACCTAGACCCAACACCATGAAACAATTGAGAGGATTCCTTGGTTTAACAGGCTACTAGAGAAAGTTTTTCAAAAGGATATGGGGTTTTGGCTAAACCCCTAACGGATCTCCTTACAAAAGACTGTTTCAGTTGGAATGTTGATGCTGGAACAGCCTTTCAAGCATTGAAAACAACAATCTGTAGTACCTCAGTTCTTGCATTACCATACTTTAATCAGCCCTTCATTGTTGAGATAGATGCTTGTGCTGGAGGAATGGGAGTAGTATTGATGCAAGGAAAGAGACCTATTGCCTTTATGAGTAAGGGCATAAGCAACGAGTAGTTAAGGCTATCCATTTATGAAAAAATAGTTGCTAGCATTGGTCACAGCAGTAGGGAAATAGAGGCATTATCTAGAAGGGCGCCATTTCATAATTAAGACAGATCACCAGTCAATGAAATACCTCTTAGAGCAAAGGATCACCACCCCTCTCCAACAGAAGTGGCTGACCAAACTCCTTGGGTTCAGTTATGAAATCCAATATAAAAAGGGGACTGAAAACATTGTGGCAGATGCTTTATCAAGCAGTTAAAAATCATGGGGTAGAGGTTACAACCATATCCCAGGTTATTCCTACTTGGGATCAGGAAGTGATGGATAGTTATCAAGGTGATGAAATGGCTAACCAATTGATTGAAGCACAACTAATCAGGCCTAGACTATTCTTATAAGAATGGACTACTCCGATATAAAGGAATATTATATGTGGGTCGGGTGGACAGATTAGAGCCAAACTGATACAAAATATTCATTCTTCACAAAATGGAGGCCATTTAGGCGTACAAACCAGTGTCTATAGGGCCAAATGACATTTTTTTTGGCTTGGCATGACCAAAGATATCAAATGAGAGGTGCTACAATGTGATGATTGCCAAAGATGTAAAGGGGAACATGTTCCCAACCCTGGTTTATTCCTATCCCTGAGCTAAGTATTCTTGGAGTCATCTCCATGTATTTTATTGGAGGACCACCTCCTTCTAAGGGTAAGACGGTAATCCTGGTTGTGGTGGAAAGGTTCACGAACTATGGGCATTTCTTTCCCTTAGGCCCACCCCTTCTCAGCTTCTACTATAGCCAAATTATTTCTGGATAACATCTACAAGCTACATGGGATGCCTCAAAATATGGTATTAGATAGAGACAAGATATTTATCAGTGGGTTTTCGCAAGGGTTGTTCAAATTATTGAGGACCGAGCTACATCTAACTTTTGCATGTCTTCCAAAAGCTGATGGTCAGACGGAAAGACTCAATCAATGTTTAGAGATGTACCTATAATGCATGACCTTTCATCCGCCTAAACAGTGGTCTAACCGGTTGTCATTGGCTGAATGGTGGTATAACACCACTTATCATACAACCATCAAGATGTGCCCTTTAGAAGCCTTATATGGTATCAAGCCACCCCAACTGGCCTTAGGGCCTTATCAGCGTACTAACGTTGCAGCAGTGGATGAATTAGTACAAGAGAGGCATTGTATGGATCAGTTACTCAAAGAACATTTGGCTGAGGCCAGGGCAAGGATGAAGTTTTATGCCGATCGGCACAGAATTGAAAGACAATTTGAAACTGAGGACTGGGTGTATTTGAAGGTCCAACTGTATAAACAGCAACCTGAATCCACACGTGTTAACCCAAATTGCCTGCAAGATACTATGGACCTTATCAAATTATTAGAAGGATAGGACTGGTGGCTTCTGTATTGGAACTTCCCCATGGTTCTAAAATCCATCCTATTTTCCATGTTTCTCTGCTTAAGAAAAAGATAGGCGAACGAGAAGTGCCTATTTCGCTAATCACAGATGTTGATGAATTAGGGCAACATCACAGCATACCTCAGATAGTCTTACAAACCCGTATCGTTAAATGGAATAATCAGGCTATCATTCAATGGTTAGTACAATGGATGAATGCTACCAGGGAAGATGCGACTTGGGAGGATGCTGCAACGATTTAGACACGATTTCCTCACTTCCAACCTTGGGGACAATGTCGATTTGAGGGGGAGGAATGTCATAATCAGCCGTTGGAAGGAAGCACTTGGGGGAAGAAGAAGAAGAAAAGATCTCAATTGCATTACCGGAATTTTGAAACCAAAGATGATGCCGTTTAGCTTTCAATTTAATTGTTTTAGCATATTGCGTTTTAATTAATTTAAAAACACGTTTTTACTGTATTACTTAAACCGTAGGAGCGAATAAGGGAGGAAGGTTGTTGAATGTCAGAATTTGAATTCCATTCTTTCCCACTCATGAAATTCTCCATCCTTTTTTACTCAATTTCATCTGTATTTTGCTCATCATATTTCAGTTTAATATCATTACGATTTTGGGTAATGAATTACAGCTAATTCTATAAGTCGCGGATTGAATTGCATTGTAATTTACTGAGATTGGTTGGTTTTGATCGAAGATTTAATCAATCATTACAATCGCATCCTATCAAAAGGTCATCACTCTTCGTTATGCACCTTTTACACTTGAATTGTCACACCTATTGCAGACCATTTTTTTTTTTTTCAATTTACACATTTTAATCTTTGTATACCCTTAAATTCCAACACTAAACACATGCTTATTATTCTTCTTCGTCCTACCATCTAGGTAATTATTTTCGATCGAGAATCAAGATACACCTTTGTGGGATGGAACATCCTCTTCAACTTTTGCTTGATCGATTGCAGAAGATTATAGTTATTAACCAATGAGATTAATGCTAAAATCAAGTTTTCGAAATTCTCGATGTTCCTAAGGCAGTTATAGATTGATTGGAGCCACTCTTCATTATACATTTTTTGGCTTGTCAGTGAAACATGTTAGGAATTTACTTAATCATGCGCAGCGGAAAGTAAAACAGATTTCAATTTCCACCAATGATCTGCTTTGTGTTTGATAGAAACTGTGATAAAAATTACACATTTGATAAATTCCA